>JARJRV010000627.1:0-16944 GCA_030783925.1 Aschersonia sp. MBC 735 | reverse complement strand
GCGCCGAGTAGGAAAACTCCAAGTCAACCTCGTCCGTCTGTACCGCGAGCCGAGTGCCTCACGTAGCCGTGTTCGAACATCTGCACGAATCGAAAAGCAACGACATAAAACCGCAGCACGAACAAAGAGAAACAAGTACTGACTCCCTCTTTCCATTGTCTGCGTGTCAACTGCGTCCCTGGTGCTGGTCACTCGACGGTCTACTCCTTGTCCTCGTCCTCTTCGTTTCCTCTTCAACTCCTCCTCTTCCTCCTCAACTAGTGCTTAGTGCAGTCGGCATATCGGCAGTCAACAGCTGCGATCAGTGGCATTGTCTCTACTCCTCGTATTCGATTGGTCGGGTGTCGCAATCCTTGACCACGTTGACCAACACTCCGCCGCGGAGTCGAGCCGGTTGACCTACACACGCGCGCGCGTACACGCATCATATACTTCAGTTGGACACCCAGCTCAGACCACCGTCTGCTGGCCGCTTTGGTCCCTCTTCATTCGACCGCCTCGCCCGGCCGTCTAGGATGCTGCACATACATGGCAGGCAACAAAAACAACGTGTGTGCCACCCCCACGAGCATTTCCGCGTACGACCCTGCCACACGCGCAGCGTCGTGCCTGACTGACTGTGGTGATTCGGTCGTAGGAATCGACGAGAATGCCGGGGAAGATGATCGAGGTCGTGGCAAGCTGGTAGTGCCTCCGCTGTCCCTGCCAAAGAATCGGAGCACTGGCAATCTCTCCCTTTCGCCTGCCGACAGCAACAACGCCGCTCCTGATCGGGGTCGATATCGAACGTCCCTCGAGGGCTCGGCCATGGACTTTGATGGTCTCGGGAGGTCTGCTCATGGCCCCCCCTCGACTCAGCGAGGCTGTTCGTTTTGGCTGACGCAGACTTTCTTCGCTCCAGATCCTCTCACATCAATGATCATGACCACGGTCCGGGCATCACCGGCCTCCGCCGCATTCGCCAGCAGCATCCTCCCCCCTCATCGCGCGCGCCGACCATGCCCAACTCGACCGCCTCATCGCGCAGTCCCTCCGTCGTCGCACTCTCCCGGTCGACCTCCGTGAGCGGCATGCTGGTCATGCCCGGCACCCTGCAGCATCCCGCCGGTCCGTCGTCGCCTAGTTTCTCAGAGGACCTGTCTCGCTTTCCCTCCGAATCCCTGCATTCCTTCTCGTTCGCTCACCAGTCCGAGGAATTCATACACAACCGTCAGACGGTGCTCCGGCGCTCAATGGACTTCATGAAGGACCGACTGGCGGGCTGGCCCATGACGTCGACCCAGGCTGGTCTGGCCAGCGCCCAAGCCCGTGTAACAGGCGACGTGGACACGCAGAACGTGCTGGAGCTTCTTGCCCGTGCGCAGCTTATTGGCGCCAATAACCTGCCCAACCCGGATCCTGCAGCCCTTCCGCCCTTGACCGGCCCGGCCGATGTGACGGGCGAGAATCTCTTCGAGAAGCAATTCATGCCACAGCTGTCCCGATCCAGCAGCATCGCCACCAGCTCGTCCGACGCCGCGTCACCGACCGCCGCTCGCTATCAGAGCCCCAAATCGCCGTCGGCTCGACGTCCGCCGCCTGACAGCAACGAGAGCCTCCCTGCCGTCCCCGAGCTGGATCATGAAAACGATGCTACTGCTGCTCAGTCTGCGGCCAAGTCCGACGGCCAGACTCCTCCCAATCGAAGAAAGCAGACAGTCACCAGACCCTCTACCCTCAAGCGGACAATGACAGACACGCTCGGCATTACCTTGCAGGACAGGCTTCTCGAGACTATGGCGAAACCTTTTCTGGTCGGGCAGCCACTGTACGACGAGCCTCTGCTTTCGCCAACAGCGGTACCGGCCGGGCCGCCGCCCTCCAGGGCTTTTCCGAGCGTCGTTGCTCCAACGGCCCATGGCCATACGAATCGCTGGGTGCCTGCCGCTCAGGCCATTTTCACGACGGAAGCTAAACCACCATGGACTATCATCGCGGCGAATGATTTGGCTTGCCTCGTCTTTGGGGTCACAAAGGCGGAAGTGCGCAAAATGGGCATTCTCGAGGTCATTCAGGAAGAGAGACGGGCGTGGTTGGAGCGGAAGCTCCTGCAGAGCGACGATGAGGCTGCCGACAGCTCCGAGATCAACTCCAAGAATGAAAGTCCGGCAGCTGCAGCAGCAACGACACTTCTCGGCAGTCGCTCGGGCATCACTGCGCAGCTGTTGAATAAACCCAACTCGCGGTCCAAGCCACCCAAGTTCAACACCAGGAGATCACAAACGGTGCACAGCGGCGATCCAAGCCCGGCAGCGTCCAGAGGCACCGGCCAGCACCGCGGCGGTCTTTCGCGCGGTGTTCTGCTCTGCGGCGACGTCGTGCCCATTCAGAAACGCAATGGCGCCACGGGGTCCGCCAGCTTGTGGGTGAAGGAAAAAAGGGTGGGCTTGATCTGGGTTCTCGAGGAGATCCATGAAGACGTGGCCTTTGTTGCCATGGATGAGGAGGGCTGCATCAGTAGTGTCACGGGGGCGTCTGACATCATCTGGGGGCGCAGGGCGTCCGGAAGAGGCTTTGACGTGGCGGAACTGATACCCCGGATCCCTCGTCAAGGCATCGATCCGACAATTGGCGAGATAGACTTTGCTCAGATCGCCAAGAGGCGGTACTTCACCTGTCTGAACGCCCATCGGGTCAGCATCCCCTGCACCGTGGACCAAGTGCGCGGAAAGCTCGAGTTGCGTGTCTCGACCTTTCCGCACATGGCCGGCATCGTCGTCGTGAACCCGGTCGACCTCAAGATTCGAAGCTCCAATTCGGTATTCTGTGGTGCACTCTTTGGCTACGAAAAACCGGACGGCCTGCCAATCAACACGTTGATTCCCGATTTTGACAAGATCATCGATAATCTGACGCAGGAGGACGGTCTTCAAATGTTGGACGGCATGGTGGTGCCCGAACAACGGTTTCGGAGAGCATCGGCTTTCCTGGCTCTCAAGGAGCACCGACCCGATGCCGCCGCGCGCTTCCTGCAGCCCGATGGCCTTCCTGCAAAGCATCGCGACGGCTCAGAGCTCAAGATTGATGTCCAGATGCGGGTGGTGGAGAGCGAAAAGCAGAGGCACGTTGTCGACGAGACCGTCCAGGAGGGAAGCGACGAAGACGGATCAAACAGTGACGGGGATGACAGCTTCTCCATCGGCCACAAGGAAATGGTGTTTGCGTTATGGATCACCTACTCGCGGCATCTGCACGGTCATGCCCGCATGAGCGTCGACTCGCCCGGATCGTCAGGGACCACGACGCCACTGCATCAACCCTCGCCCGGCCAGACACCGCCCGTCCACAACCCCATGGACATGGTCTCCGATGAATATGACGACGACGACGACGACGACGACGACGAAGGCAATGATGACAATGAAACAGCAAAGAAGGCGGCCCGTGCGGCACCAGCTACCAGCACCATGTCGAGACAGCTGCGAGACGTGGCCCTCAGCGCCGCGGCCAAGCTCACCAGGCGTCGCAAATCGTCCGCGGCCGATTGCACAAAGGACAAGTCGGCGCTGGTGCCGGCCCTCGAGGCGGAGCGCAAAGCCACCATCGACGACTTCACCATCCTGGAGGACATGGGCCAAGGCGCCTACGGACAGGTCAAGCTCGCTCGTCACAAAACGTCGGGCAAGAAGGTCGTCCTCAAGTACGTGACCAAACGCCGCATCCTCGTCGACACGTGGACCAGAGACCGCAAGCTCGGCACCGTCCCCCTCGAAATCCACGTAATGGATTTCCTGCGCAAACCCGAGTTTCAACACCCCAATATCGTAGAGATGGAGGGCTTCTTCGAGGACGACATCAACTACTACATCGAGATGGCACCGCACGGCTTACCGGGCATGGATCTCTTCGACTACATCGAGTTTCGTACCACTATGGAAGAGGCCGAGTGTCGGAGCATCTTCGTGCAGGTCGCGCGTGCCGTCCACTTCTTGCATACCAAAGCGATGGTGGTGCACCGCGACATCAAGGACGAGAATGTCGTGCTTGACGGGGAGGGCAACATCAAGTTGATTGACTTTGGGAGTGCAGCATATATCAAGAGTGGCCCATTTGATGTATTCGTGGGAACGATTGGTGAGTCGACTTCTTCTATCTTGCTCTGTTTTTCTGCGTCTTGCAACGTCTACCGCCTCTTTTTCCCGTCTAGTCCGACTGCTTCGTTGGAAGCAAATGTCGGGAGAGCTGTTTCTCATTCATCTTTGTTTCCCGTTCACCGTCGTCTGCCTCCCCTTCACGTCTAGTCGCCCGTTGGAAAACAAACACGAGGAGCCGTTTCTTTCTTCCCTTTTTGGTTCATCCGCCTCCTTCGTCCCGTCTGGTCGTTCGCAAACCCTCATTCGAAGCTAACAGCCGCGCTGCCCAGATTATGCTGCACCCGAAGTCCTAGCCGGCAAGCCATACGGCGGCAAAGAACAAGACGTCTGGGCCCTGGGCATACTCCTCTACACCATCATCTACAAGGAGAACCCATTCTACAGCATCGACGAGATCATGGACCGGGATCTCCGCGTCCCCTTCACCATGAGCGACGACAGTATCGACCTCGTCCGCCGCATGCTCAACCGAGACGTCAAGGATCGCCTTGACATCACCCAGGTGATGGACCATCCTTGGTGCGCCGCCGACGCGACTGCCTAGATCCAACTATACATAAACAAGGCGCGAGAGGTTGTTTTTTTTCTTCTTTCACACAAAAGCATCAGCATCTACATAGACAACAAGAAGTCGTAACAACGGGAAAGCACGACAAGAGCAGGAGTGTACGACACGAATGAACGATTGCAAAGCTGGGTGGTTTCAGATGGAAAACGTCACTGAGGGCGGGGTGGCTGACGAATTGCGAGGGGTGGCACAGTTGTTTGTACATGTTCCCTTTTTTTCCGGGGTGGCGGGAGGGTTGCCATCTTTGGTGGCGGAACAGACGGGGGCTAGATATCAAAGAAATCATGCAAGGCTGCATGGGCATAGGCGTAATCATGACGGGAAAATTCAAGAGCTCGCTGCGCCTAATCTTGGAGTGCTGTGAAGGAACTACTATCTATGCAAGCATGCATGTTTGAGATTCGCGCCCTTGTGCTGCTAGAGCCGTGTATTGTGCGTGGTCATTGATCGACAGGGCGCCTGTCGTGATTGGCTCAACGTAATATCATCAAGATTATTCTAGTGACGGTGTGACTGAGTTTTGCTACACCTCCTCCATTCATTCCCCCATCCCCATCAATGATACGCCAGTTCGGGATTGGCCCTAAAGTTGCAGCGACACCGGCACTCCGGCACAGGACACTCGACATGCCTCGCGAACCACTGCCGGGCGTGGTCCAGATGTAGGACATGCTCGCAGCGGAGGCAAAAGGTCGGGAAACGGCCGGCCATGCGCGTCGACTCGTCCTCCTCGGGCTTGTCTGACCGAGGCACGCCCACGACCTCGAGGCAGACGACGCACCGGGGCAGGTGGCGGCCGCAGTTGGGACAGCTGATGCCCGCGTTGATGCTCGTGGCCAGGAGGGGGTTGCGCTTCTCAAAGGACGGCGTGGCCGACTGCAGCACCGCGCCCGAGTTGGCCAGGGACGTCTCGGCGTCGCAGTAGACGCAGCGGAGAGCGATCTGGCGCGACGGCGGCTTCAGCGTCGGCACGCCGTCTCGCTTGGAGCGCTTCGTCGACTCGACTTCAAACTTGGTACGCTGGAAGAAGAGTCGGTGCCGCTGCAGGTGCGCCCTGTAGGCGTTGCGCCAGGCCCGGCACCGGATGTCGTCCATGTAGCGAGGGTGGGCAATGGACAAGACCAACGCGGCCGTCTGGATGTCGTGGAATTTTTGGATGTAGCGCGCGAATATGTCGACGAGCTTGTCCGTGATGCCCGTGAGGGCGATGGCCTCGATGTCGCCGTCCCGGATGGCGAGTGTGACATTTTCCTCCAGCCAGAGCGAGAGCTGGTTGTCATCAAAGTTGCGGACGGCTACGACGGCGCGGTCCGAGAGAGGCAGGGAGCGCTGGTTGGCCACCGTAGTCCAGTCGCCTGTCGCGATGAGCGACGATATGGCGCGCAGGTAGGGATCCGTCTTGGACGCCACGGCGTCGTCGAGCTCAAGCTGTTCCCTCTTCTGTAGCTGCATCTGCCTGCTTCCACGACCGAGCATCTGCAAGGACAGCGAGACGAAGAGTAGCTCCGGGTGGACGGCGCTGGCTTTTCGGAGAATCTGGATGGCCTGCTCCGTGTCGCCACGGAACAAGGCCCTGGATGCCACCATGGTGTGAATGGCCGTGGGATATTCTGGGTCGGCCTCGCGATCCACGCCGCGGGGATCGTGGCGCTGAGGATCTCCCCAGGAGCAGATGTCGAGGCACAGTTGGCGGTGGAAGGGTTTCTTGGTCGCGACGCCGTCGAACTTGGGAAATCGGCGTTTCTTACAGTACTGCCCGATATATCTCTCCCACTGGGCTGCCTCGGGGACGTTGGCGCCGGGCGCGAGACGGGCAACGGCATTTTTACCTATTGTTCGCGTCTAAATCAGTATCCTCTGCAGACTGGGGCGAGGCTGCCTGTCAAGTGACGACGACATACCGAGGTCGTTCGTCCAGATGGAATGAACGCCCAGATAGCTCAGATCCATACTGCCAAGGAGAAGGCCGCCGTCGTCGGCGGCGCTTTCAGCATCTTTTTGACATAAACTCGGTCAGCTCATTCGCCCAGCTGATGCTACCTACCGGCATCATCGGTCAATTAGACGTCCAAACGTACCTGCGATCCAATCCCAGACGAACCTTCGCCAGACGTCATCGGACAGCACGCTTCGGTTTGTGCCAGGATGGAACAAATACTTCTCCTTTGCTCGCAACAGCATAGCGTGATCCACGACGCTCTGTGCTTCTCTGGGAATTCCCTTGGCTGATGCTAGCGTGCTCAGCAGGGCCTCATGAATCTCTCGAGACGTCACAAGACTATTGGAGGCCAGCGAGATCTCATTGGGCCTGTTGTCTAGATGCCTGGATCCGGTGCTCTGCGCCTGCTGTCCGTCCTCTGTTTGCTGGTCCGCCTGCTCATTGCGTATGTAGGATAAGACGCTGCGGAGCTTTTGACCTACAGAGTTGGCGTGGTAGAAAGCTTCTGGCAGAGGTCGGGTGATTTCGTCGATGTGCTCGAGTTTGGCTGACGGGGGCGCGTCGTCCCTCAGCGCATCCGCGATGTGATTCGAGACGCTGGCCTTTCCTGGCCCAAATATTGGAATATCAGTGAGAGCTTGTTCAGTGAGCATCGGTCCAAGCATTTCTGATGTCTGGCTGGGTTCGAAATGCATAAGGTCCTGATATGAAGTGTTTTCTGTCAAAGCAGGTCAGCACCGTCACAATCTTGGCGATCTACTTGGCGGCAAACCAACCCGCGAGACCCCGGTGAGGCGATTGCCAAGGTATTAGCTTATAGATATGGTCGGATATGCGCGACGGTTCTTCCAAAATGTCAAAGGCGCCGTTTGCCCTCAAGACCAGCAATCTTGGCCTGAGCGACGGAGACGATAAAGTCACCCAGTCAAACGACACTATCCGGTCATTCCGTCTCGTCTTTTCTCGATACGATACATCCATTTCATGGGATCTTTGCACGAGGAGAAGTTCGGGGCCACCCTGAGAAGCAATGCCAGGAGACACGACTTCTCTGTTGGTCTCCATGACTTTCAGCTGGCCCGTCGGAGATAGAGCCGCCAGCAAGCCACGACGATCACGGCAATAACGAAGCGAACGGATGAGTGAATGCTTGCCTTCGGTCAGGAATGGGTCAGAATCAGTCTCAATGACCTTTTCAAGGCACAGAGCTCCGCCCCACGGGAGCGCATCTTCGTCGACAGCCTGCAGATAGGTGCGAGAGGCGACTGGCTTAGACGTCGCCCGTCGATCCCAGATCATCACTCCCGGGTGGTCCAGGGCAGAAGAAGCAAAGTTGTTTGGATCAAGATAATCAATGGTGAGGTTGTTGTTGCATTTGGTCTGAAAGGTCAAATTGCCATGGGGGTCTGAATCTCTTAGTCTCAGTCAAAGAGATCAAGTTGGACGATACAAATAGGTATCTATACAATGTGTGGAAGGAGGAGAGGGGAGGCGGAAAGGACACAGATATTATACGGACCTCTGAGATCAATGATGCGGACTCCTTGTCCCTTGATGCCGGCTACGAGTGTGTTTGGGCTATCTTCGAAGAACTTCAGACTCGAAACAGAGACACTTGGCTCTAGTTTCGTATGCGAATCAACAAGCTCATGGGCTGCCGATGGAAAACCCGACGTTGGCAGCTTCTGAGCGGACAGACGGTTGGCATCCCAAATATGGAGGCTCTGGTCCGTTCTAACACGGTCTAAACCGACGGCAAGCAGACCTTGGGTGTTGAAGGCGACAGCTTGGCAGGTACGAGCCATTTTCAGACCAAGTTCAGCATAGGCATTTGAGTTGTCGTCAACCTTTAAGAGGTTGATGATGCCCGACCCGGTTCCCACGGCGAGGAGGCTGGTGTCGGCTGGCGACCAGTCGTAGGTAGTAAGGGGAGGAAAGTCATCATGACGGCTCAGCTTGGAGTAGTCGAACCGCCGTTTGTTGGCATAGCCCGTGGGCTCGTAAAGCTGGACAACTCGATGTTGCAAGTTGATGTGGACAAAGCTGTCGACAGACGACTTTGGCGACCATTTGACCAGACCCGGCTCAGGCCGATCCATTTCGCGCGCGAGCTGGTGGCAGCGTTCTCACGACAACACTGGCAGAAGCAGCCGGGTGTATCAGAAGCCTTGGTTCAAAGTCGGCCCGTGGCATTTCTCTTCCGCGTGCGGCCTGTTGCGGTAAAGATGGTGATCAGCAATAAGCCAGGACAGTGCAGAAAAGCTGTCGCTGACGCGTGTGATGCGACGCGGCCATCGACTTTGATTTTCTCTCCTCCCGATCCCTCATTGCGCGGCTCGGCAGAGCTTCCAAAGGCATGCAGAAAAGGTCCGACATACGAGACAAAACGGTGGGTTGATGGTTTTGAGTGTCACACAGCTTCGCTCCCACGTCTAACGGCTCCGGGGGGGGGATGAAATTGGCGGCCCGGGATTGGCTGGTGAATCTCAACCACGTAACTTACAGCGAGCTGCGGGCAGGGAAGGGGAAACAAGGGAAGGAGCCAGTTTAGCGGATCCCTGTCAGCCAGGCAAGACAGACCGCCCACCCACCCAAGAAACCGATAAGATTAGCAAAGCCGCTGCTTCGGAACTTTTTACTGTCGTTACACTTTCTTCTCAGGCGTCATGTCTTTGGGCCCCGCTTTCAGTCTTGAAGAAAGTTGAACCCTTATGGATGTACGGTCCACGTTGCGAGAACTGTCTCCCAAGTTCAACACGTGCTTGTATTCCATTCGTTGACCTCTCATCGGTTATTTTCACCGATGCGACATGGCCATGAAGCGCGGGCGCACTCACATGGACGAGCAAGAGGGTGGCGATGACGATGCATCCGCGCGAGGAAAACACTTCAACCCCAAGCGACGAAAACACTTCGTGGGCAGCAGCAGCAGCAAGCACAAGCCCAAAGACGGCACCCTTGAGTTCTCACGGAAGCGCATACGAAACATTGAGCGACTGCTCAGGCGCAAGAATGATCTGCCAGCCGACGTCCAGAATGATTTGCAGCGCGAGCTGGCCAGTCATCAAGCCAATGTGTCCGACAGGTCGTTCCAGAAGAAGCGAAGTGCAATGATAACCAAATACCACATGGTTCGGTTCTTTGGTATGTCCTGGCCACTGCATCCTCGTTTCGAGGTCCCAAAGCCATGCTCGAGAATCTGACCGCCCAATGCCATTCCAGAACGAAAAAAAGCTTCTCGCTTGATCAAGCAGCTCAGAACTCAGATGGAACAGAATCCAGGAGCCGATGATACTCAGCATCTCAAGCATCAGCTACACATCGCCGAGGTGGACGAAGCGTACACGATATATCACCCGCACTTAGAGCCTTACATCAGCTTGTACGGCAATTCAAAGGGCAACGAAGGGCGCGAGGAGGACGGCGAAGGGGACGGCGAGAAGATCAGAGAAGCGCGGTCTTGCCCGGCCGCCAAAGCCTCACTAGCCGCGGAGAAACCACCGCTCTGGCACGTCGTGGAAGAGGCCATGATGGGCCAGGGCATTGAGGCGCTGAAGCGACTGCAGGAACGAAAGCCGGCCGGCGAGGACGCGCCTGGTCCGGGGGCCTCTCACGATGCGGCCAGGAAGTCGGGCAACAGGCTCAAAGGGAGGTCTGAGAAGCAGGCGGACGCCGTCCAGGCCAAACACAGGACCGCCACCCAGGACGGGCACGAGATGGCGGCGCAGCTGAATCGCCGAGAGCGAAGACGGCTCATGCGCGAAACGATGCCCGCAGACGATGCGGATGAGCAAGAGGAAGGGGGTGGCTTTTTTGAAGAATTGTAGATATCAAGGTAAACAGGGAAGGCAGCGCACGAGCGACAGTCGTATGAGGACCAAAAAGCGTCAAGCTGTGAGGAGATGGTCGCTCATGTGTTTGCTTTCAAGGCGGCCCCCATGAGTTGCTTGAATACGGCCCTGTGTTTTGTTCGTGTGAAATTGAAGGGGGACCGCCGTCCTGTCGCAGATGCAAAAGCTCACCGTCAACCAGAGCTCAATCTATACCCACACCACCCTTGCAGACGCAAGATCCCAACAAACACTATTGAAGCACCTCGGCCTGCCATCCCGCTCACGCGCAGCGAATGCTCCCGACCACTCTGAAGTGTCTCGCTCTGTGATTCCGACGCCCCCCGTTCAAGTCCCTACTTAAGCTGCCTTTTTCTCGCTTCACCTTCTTCTTGGTCCATCGCTGCCAAACATTCACTTCGTCGCAGCAATACCGCAGCTTGTGGGCAAACGCCACCACCTCGTCCCTCCCTTCATCGCATCCTGGGGGCAGATCTCATCATCATCCGATCAGATCACACAAATCTGGAGCCATGGGAGTCACAGACCCACCACAAGCCACCGTGCCGTGGAATAAGCTCCTGCTCTGGGTCCAGCAGCAGATGGCTCACGAGATGGAAACGGGCACGCCGGCCGCCCTGTCGCGACAACAGCTCGAAGCGCTGTCTCTGTTCGTTTCATTCAACGACGAGCCCGACGTGGGCGATCGAGACTACGTCAGCTTGCTGCTCCGTAAGTGACTGACCGTGCTCCCTCTGCTTCGCCGTCTCATCACGAAATGCTGTCTCTCGTCCTCCGTTTCACACTCTCGTTCGTTTGAAGCTTATCTGGAAGCCCACCGTGCCAGAGAACCTTCAGGCCCGCAGCCTCGACAACGTCGTCTTTGAGGATCAGCCTCCCATTCAGGTGCCCATCCGTGGCCGCTTCCTCACGCGCTGGCAATGCGTTTGCAAAATCGGTCAAAACGGCGCGTTTCCTCGTCTTGGGTTTGGCCTCGAAGTGGGACAGCAGGCGCCTGTGTTCCAGTCAAAGAAGGTAGCATTCAACGTCCCAGCTGCTCTCCTGCGGAGCAATTTTTCAACAGGGAAGTACCAAAGCTGACTGACGGTTGGCAGCACGCGAAGCAGTATGCGGCAAAGCACGCCGTCGCCTTTTTGTCGCAGCAGCAGCCTCAGGATGCGGGTCCAAAAGCCTACACAAAGCACTCCATCAGTCCACCACCCATCAGTCTGCCACCACTCGCCGAAGCATTGATGGACGTGGACTCGTCTACCGCGAAGCCTCCGCCAGCCATTTTGGCGAATATGCCGCCGATGATGACGACGAGGGACATTGCTGCCGATGCTGCTCCTGCGGCCGTGACTTCTTCTGGTCTTTCACCGGACAAGGCGTCGCCAGTCCTCCAGCAAGTTTCCCAGTTAACGGAGCGCCTGGGCCTAGGCAGCCCCAGCTATCGTATCGAGCCCGACCCCGTTGGCCACGGCTTTTTCCGCGGATGTCCCGTCTTCAAAGTAAGCGGGCTGATTCCGCCAGGAATGGGCGCCGTGGAGGGTGTCCAGGGAGAAGCGCAGACCAGGCAGCTCGTCGCGGAACGCGTACTCGTCTGGGCCGAGGCCGAGCAGCAGAAGCAGCAGGAGTTCGAGACCCTATGGCTGAGATAGGGGGAGCGGCCGGCGTTGCTATGCAGAAAGGCCACATGACAACATAGATGGATGAAAGATATCTTCTCTTCGGCCGGCGTTGCTGTGCAAAAAGGCCCATGATGACATGATTGGATGAAGAATGATTTCTTTTTTTTTTTTTTTTTTTCAAACGTTTGCAACGCGCCTTCTTCTCTCGGTGGCTATCGACCGAGTGATCGATGAAGAGGACAGAGACATCTTCCTTAAGGCACGTTCTCGTTTCTCTCGGCCTTCTTCTTATGATGGTCTTTTCTTTTCTCTCCATCGCCACCATCCGAGTGCCACTCAGTCATGAAGAAATGGGGGACGATTTTACTATAATGACTTTGTCTTCCAGGGGGCCAAGGGAGAATATGAATTGTTTTTATTTTGAAAAATGATTGATTATTTAATCCCTGGTGTTCTTCCTCTCCAGCTTGTATAAACACCCATGTGAAGATATATAAATATATGGGCATGTGTGTGTATATGAGTGTACGCTCAGCCACCTCTTCATCATCATCCTTTGTCCAATTCTTGCCATTCATCATGCTCGACAAAGAAAATCATCTGCATCTTCGGCTCCCAAAGCCTTTCACATGATTGATTTCAAGGATTTCTCACAAAAGCCGTCCTCTCATTTTCCATGTGCTGTCCCAAAAATGAGAACAGAGCACTCAATGTACCCCAAGCTATGCGTGGTGATGCATGCGCACAAAACAGGTTAAGTAATAATCATTGTATCCGACGCCGCATCGCTAATCCTGGAAATGCCGTGCAAATGGTAGAATAGAAAGAATTACAAGTCGCAAATAAAAAAATGAATGAAAACAACGTCGATCGTTCCTTTGGATGAAACACGTGTCTCGCGCGTCGTCTTTGGTGAGGACGTGAAGTATCATGTGAATCAATTGGAAAAACAGTCGACATCGGGCGTCATTCGGCGTATTATTCAGGTCCCATTTTTCTTCACCGCATACAGGGCTACTAGTGAAGGGCACATTTAATGCGGAGAAGCTCGACAAGATTGAAGAAAAGAGGGGGGGGGGGAGGTACGAGAGTAAAAAAAAATTACGCCCAAAATGCTGCGCAGATAATTCCTTCTGGTGATCAGTCAGAGGAAAGTGTGAAAAGCCAAAAGACTTTTCAGTTGAAAAGGCCCATGGGTGGGCAATACACAAGGAAGAATCCCGGCCCAAGACGGGCTGGGCTGCCTTCCATTATGCATTTGCCCTCTTCATGTTAAAAATGGGCGGGACTGGCATTGCGAACGGGAGAACCATCTGCCTCTGCTCTGTGGCGCGCGACAAATGGTGACAAGCGCGCAGAGTCCAGTGCCGTCGCCTGGATGATGAGAACAACCCCGTTGCATCCTCTTCATATGAGCTCATCGATGGAGCGGACGATTGGTGCCTCTCCTCGTGTCGGTGGACTTCTGGGATCTGCGGCTTGAGGTGGTCGCCCAAAGCCCATCATACGTCCAAGAAAGGAAAGCGGATCGGATGGGAAGGACTGCTCGCGAGGCGAGAATAGGCCTTCCGTTGGCGTTTGGTTCGAGTGCGCGAATCGCATGCCTGCAACCTCGCTGACATTGTGCAGAGGGCTGGTGATCATTGTCTCTGCGCGTGGAGACATCAGAGCCGGGTTGTCGAAATATGGAGCGCTGACCGTGACACTGTGCTTCGTGGGCCCATCACAGGCCTGCAGCTCAGACGATGGTTTGTTTGGCACAGTCCGCAGAGGAAAAGTCGAGAAAGCGGCCGGCATATCGAATAGGTGTAAGCCTGGGCTTGACTTCGCCGGACTCGGCCCGGGAGATCCTCCGTCTTGCCGTCCGGAGGGACTGCTTTCGTGGTGTTGACTGACATGCTCTTGCGACACAGGCTCAGGCACAACCGCCGGCGAGGGCACACTTGGCAACAAGGGCGAGCCCCCATCGGGAGAGTCCGGGAGGGTTGTCTGGCAAAGCCGCGATCGTGCAGGGGCCGCTGAGTTGACAGGATTGTCCGTCGCCTCATCCATGTGCTCTTTCCATGAATAGCTCAACGGAGCAGACGCGGGGCCAGGCGATATTGAATGTGGTCCCCCCGTCGGGTGATTGCTCGAGTCAGAGCCTCTTTGACTTGTCGCTTGTAATAACCCATCCTCTTGGGCAGGTAAAGGAGCCGTGAGGGGTTCTTTTGGCGCCGACTCAGTTGCATGCACCGACAGGAGCAGTCGGTGCTTACTAGGGCTGCGACCTGTTCGTGGCCTATAGCCCGAGGATGGTGACATTCGCTTCCTGGACAGATGCTTGTAGAAGTCTTGCAGCGAATACATGAGCTTCATGTTCGGGCTGATCCACCGGCTCTTGGATTGAGCTGCGTAGTATGCGTCGTTCACGCTGAGCTCCGGAGACTGATACAGACCATACGCAATGATCAGACTCGCTGATCGACTTGCACCCTGTTGGCAGTGAACGAGGACCTTCTTGCCCGCCTTGGTCCGGTTCTCAATGATCTCGCACAAGCGCGGCAGGTCGGGGGCGATGTCGGTGTTGTGATCCCAAGGAACGTGGATGTACTCTGGGACTGGCAGCAAGTGTGCTCTGGGTGTCGTCGGAGTGTCAGGCGGCCCATTTTCCGTTGACGGGAATTCGAATGCCGTGGCAAAACTAATTGTGCTTACGGCAGTATCAGGAACGGGGCTATCGTCGGCTGCCGTCGGCGAGTTGGGTGGCAGACGCTGACGTGCCTCGAAGGGGTTCTGGACTTCACGAGCGACATTGATGACCACATCAAAACGGGACGCCTCCTCCGCCGTCGGTTCGAGATAGAGATACACATTATCCTCGTAGATGGCGATTGGACCGTCGGGATAGCCCGGTGATTTCTGATCCTCGTTGTTGACATTCTCGTCAAACGGCTCGGGTTCGCTGCGATTGGCCATTTGCGTTCTGATGGGAGGGGCTTCCTCTGCTATAGGCTCACTGACATGCAAACTCGACTTGGACTTCATGGGTCTGAGGACTTCTGACAAGCCAGACTCGTTTCGCTCCAAGACCTTGGGAAATGTCATTCCTCCGGGCGGTCCAAAAGTAGACGACTTGATGGCGGCAAACATGTGGGGCGATGAGCTCGAATGCTTGAGGGCTCGCCGTTGCAGGATTGGTGGCAAGGCTGGAGACGCCGGCGCCTCTAGCGATGTCTTCTTGATGAGGTCGGAAGTATTCGTCTTCAGGCTCAGCTGGCTGGGCTTTCTCTTCATGGCAGAGATGGCTGGCTTAATGAATGAGGGCGATGAAGGTTCCGACGCCAGGAAGCCGCACGTCGCCGTTGTTGTCAGAGGTGGCTGGATGGATAGACCTTTGGTATTCCTGGGTCTACGAGGGTACGGGGAGGTCATGGGGCGCTCAAAGTGTTGTATCTCGGGGATGCTGGGCATGCTGCCTCTCACGGCTGTCGGCGGCCGGCTGTCAAACGTGGTAGACGGATAATTGTTCAGGGGTATCAAATCGACTGGCGAGTCGGGTGACGACGAGGGCGAGGGGTCCGAAAGGGAGGACGAATCTGTAGTGGACAGTGTGGTGGTCGGAGACGACTCAGTCGACTCTGACAGGTGCGCCGATGGGCTGTCATGATGGCCGTGCGATTGATCCGAATGTATGACAGTCGGCCGCGCGAAGCCAGGCGACGGACAAGAGTCGGCGAGTGACGGTGCTTTGGCGTCCATTGCAGCCAATTTCGGATCCAGAAGGGTCACGATGTCTCGTTCAGCCGCCGTCTCAGCATCCAGATCAAACACTGTCATGAAGGACGGTATTTGATCTTCGAATATGCGGCGGGCTGCGGCTGACGGCATCGTCTCAATCATCCGGGGAGTATCGCCTGCCGTCGAGGCGTGCTGGAGAGGCCCCCCGAGGCCGATGGGAGTGCGTAGTAGGTTCTCCTGCTCGGCCAAGGAGACCAGCTATTCCAGAAGGTGTCTGGATGACGGACGCCAGTATCAACCAGGACGGCGTGCGAGTCCGCAAAGACGCGGGCAAGGTTAATGAAGGTAGGCGACCAGAGAAAGTGAGTGAGAGCCTGTCGAGGAACAAGGAGCGGATTCGCGAACGACCCGGATCGAATTGTCGATGGACAGCACTGCTGAATCCAAATATCGACGTCGTTTGCGAGACCAGTCTAGCTGGTGCGAGAGCGGTCGTAAATTTCCTCCAACAAGCAGGTGCGTTGGGGTCGGGGCTCGAGTCGCTGCGACGGCCGCCAAAAGACGAGGAAAGCAACAAGACGAAGGCAAGTGACGTGACGATCAGGAACCACGGGCGAGACAGAAGGAAGCGTGTCCTCGGCGTCGTCGCTGTCGCCGGCGTCGAGCAAAGCGGGCGGGAAGGGAGAGGGAAGAAGGAATGAGAGCCAGACCAAAAAGTGAGACAATGAGGCCAGCGCTTAGATGAGGACCATGCGGGAGGCTAGCGGCTGGGCATGAGGGAACGGGGGAGGCCAGAATCTGCAGGCGACGATTTGTTCACGACCGAATCATGTTGCTCGCTGGTTTTACCTGTCGTGGCAGCAATGCAGAAACAACGGCTCTCGGTCTCTGCTGTTGATCGGTGATGCCGTTGTGCCTTGTTGCTGCTGGTAAAAACAAAAGGAAGCAAGGTGGGAGACGCATGGGAGATGGGAGATGGCACAGGAAGGGGCAGGCAGTAAGTATAACACGGCCTGTGGACAGTGGTGGCAGATCAGCGAGTTGGCAGCAGCCACGGCCAAAGCACCGCTCCAGGGCCCGACCGACGCTGGAACCGGGGAGGGGGGGAGGGGGGTGCTGAGGG
>JARJRV010000624.1:0-11893 GCA_030783925.1 Aschersonia sp. MBC 735 | reverse complement strand
GGGGTTTGGCAAGCTTGTGGGGTGGGGGTGTGGGCGACGTGCATTCGCATCGTCTGTCAACACCATGAAAAAAAAAAGGACATGATGGATTTATACACGCATCATGAAGCTAGTCTGCATCGTCTCTCTCCAGTATCATCCAAACGCCCTCCAGAGACCCATCCACACCAATCCTAGTGAAATGCCCGCCACGCCCGCCTTGCGGCTCCTTATGCCCATGATGGACTTGCTCTGCAGGATCACCTGCCTCTGCCTCTCGAGCTGCGACATGCCCGACACGTAGCTATAGGCGGCGAGGCCGAAGAATGCCGTGCTTCCTAACACCAGCTCGTTAGCGGGGAGAGAGAGAGAGAAATCTTGGCGGGAGTGACGGCGCGCACCAACCACTCTGCAGCTCAGACAGTCGTCGCCGCCGTCTCGACGCAGGAGGGTCTTGAGGTCTTCTGGCCGGTCGAGCGACTGGACGGATGGGAGCTTGTCGCCGGCCATGATGGATGGCGGTTGGTGATGTAAGCTTTGCGTGGGTGCTGTGCTGCTGCAAGAACTCTGATCTGAAATGGAATTGCGGATAGAGTGGGGTCCGGGATGCGTCGGGCCAATGCTTGAAGAACGGCTCGTGGATGGATGATGGTGTGTGCGCATTATCGAGATGCTACAGCGTACGAGCCCCCCCTCCCCCTTCTTGACCAACGGATGTCATCTATGGACTAGTAGGCGATGGAAATGTAGGGTGCCATGGTATATACCAATGATCAGTGGAGTTGATTCGAAACCGTCACTTGAGTATTTTTACTTGTTGAGCCGAGCTGATTTGGAAATCTTCACTTGAGTATTGTACTTGTCGAGGTAAGGTAAGCTGACTCAAAGTCGTCACTTACTATTGCATCTGATGAGGAACCGGTTCGAAATTGTCACTTGAGAATTTCACTTGTCGAGGTGAGATGATTCCGAAATCGTCACTTGGGTATTGTACTTGTCGAGGTGAAATGATTCGAGATCGTCACTTACTATTGCACGTTTTGAGATGAATCGATTCGAAATTGTCACTTGAGTATTTCACCTGTTGACGTGAGTTGATTTCGAAGCCATCACTTGAGCACTGCATTTGTTGAGGTGAGGCCATCGAAATCCTCAATTACACCGTCTGATTGTAGTCTATGCATCATTTTCCCCTCCCCAACGTTGGCGTTTGGAACAAGGGGAAGCAGGACAGCTAGCCATGATGTGCATGTCAAGTAATGGAGCCTCTATCGGAGAAGCCCAATAGCTGAGGTAGAGCAGGCGGCAAACCCTGTGCCTTGCTCATCTCGCTCGAGTAGCAAGGCACTCACTGGATACCTCACCGACCTATCGCCCGACTCCAGGCCCGGCCGGCACTCTGCTCCGTTGATATTCTATGATGGCGTGCATCCGACTGGTCAGAGATGCTTCCATTCTGCGGTATGTATGTAGTCTGTCCTGATAGCCGGCGGCCGCTTCTCACAACCCGTACGCCTTCTTGGCAGTACCGCCAAAGATCATGGCGCGCTCATCGTCCGACAGCGATGCCATCCAGCACATCTTGTCCACCACATCCTTCCACTTGGTCCACGCTGCGTCGCCCACGCCGCCGAGCGTGCAGATCGGCCAGTCGCCGCCAAACATGATACGGGCAGGACCAAAAGTGGCCAGCACGATGCCCAGCCACCCAACCGTCGACTGGAAGATGTGCGACACGGGCTGCTCCCGCAGTGAGTCTGGCATCTCCGAAAAGCCCCCCGACAGCTTCATGTAGCAATGTGACGCCGTGCTGAGGCTGTACATGGCTGTTCGCCAGGCATGAAAGGACGGATCCGACGTGATGTTGTAGATTGTCAGGTCTGGCTTGCAGAGATGGTTCAGGATGAAGGTGACTTTCTCGTCCTCGGGCACGCCATCGTGCGCGCGGTCTATCATGTCCACCACCTCGTCGAGCTGCTTCTTCCCGTGGCGGTGCTGGTCGACGCCGACCTCGAAGACGAAGCCCCGCCGGCCGAGCAGCTTGAGGCTGGCGATGAAGTCATCTGCGAGCATCGTCCCCTGCGGCTGGTCCTGCAGCAGGTACCGAAACCCCTTGATCTTGGGCCATGCCGCGCCGGCCTCCTCCTTCACCTTATCGAGGTACGTCTCCAAGACGGCGGGACCGCTGGGTAGAGGTGCCCAGGGAATCAGGGCCAGACACAGCTTCGCGTCGTCGGGCGTGTGGCCGTCGGCCCCGTGACGTGGTTGTCCGAGAGCGATGCGCTTGAGCCACTGGATTTCCTGCAAGGATGTCTGCCAGCCCGCCGGCCCGGCCTCGACATCATGTTTGCGGTCTGCCTCGACCAGAATGAAGCCCAGCAGAGACGGTGCAGATTCGGTGGCCACTCTGTACTCGGCGACGGAGCGCTGGCCGTGCAGCGGGTGATCGGGGGTGCACCATGGCAGGGAGTCGAGGTCGGACGATGGGTAGAGGTGGACGTGGGAGTCGATGATGGGCAAGATGAGCTGCTCGTCTGCGGACATGTTGTTCGTCTGGCGGGAAAGCGATCGAGGCCAGATGCGCAATATATTCTGATGGGGGAATGGCAGGTCTGTCGAAACGCCATCAGGTACAAGAGGTGCTGAGCGAGTGAGTGGTGGCAGCGGCTCCTGGGTGCCTGCGGGGCACGTCACCGGCAGCTGCCGCCAAGCCCTTGGCGTGTGGGGTGGGGGTTCATGTCACTCACCCGCAACTGCATGCGGAGACCAGAAACTCAAAGTTCTTCAAGCACAACGGGGAACGATTCGCAAAAGGATGCTATTCGTTGGGCGTGGTGCAAAGGTGTAATCATGCAAAGTGGATGCGCTCAGCAATGTGTTTCTTCAATCCAAGTGCCTTTTCGAAACATTTGTAATCGCTTCGGCCTGTAACGTCACTGGCAGCAACCAGGCCCGGGTGGGTGCCGCAGGTTGCACAAGAGTCGTGTGTCTACGACGCGACGAGAGGTTCCGACATCTCACCAAGAGTTGTTATGCTAGAAAGGCGTCCCATGGCGGTCCACGAGCTCCGTCAGTCTTCTCTACATATTGTGGGCATCACGAGGGGCGACATGCGGCACACCTTCATGCAGAACATTGAACTGTTCTTCTGCCCATATACGAGCAGGTGGAAGGAGCCGACGCAGTGCAATCAGTTTCGCTGATCTCAATGAAAATATGTGAGCGCATCCCGCGGCTAACGTTGTGGTTTGTGCGTCATTACGTATGCCTGTCAAATTTGTCTGTCTTGCTTAGGTTCTTTAGCAAAAGAAGATGGTTCAGCTGGCAATTTTCGCAGCCTGTACTAATACCCTGAGCTGGATTGGGATGAATTGCCTGCTTTCACAGGCGGGACAACTTCAATTGACATTTGACACAATGCTTCGCTGCGTATAGGGCTCAGAGTGGCCTAATGAATCCTACGACATGACGCTGGATATGCGCTGCCCTCCCAAATCGCTGTTCAAAACCGCCATCTAATCTCGCTCAAGACCCGCCGTTCTCAATAAAAGGAATTGACTACTTGTCCCCTGCGTTGATAGACTTTCAAGTACCATTCGACTTGCCATATTCCTCGTGCATATACAAGCCCAGATTCGTACCCGTTATCCGACACGTTTCTCAAAAGCTTCGCTTGCCTTTTTTCGTAATGTTCCTTTATCATCCGATCGTACCTGTCGAGGAACACCTCAATAACCCCCCGAGCTTCAAGCGGAACGTACTCGTACTCGACATTGGTGCTTGAAGCTTTCATACGCCGAAAACCGTCCCAGGATCGCGGAGTTTGTTCCAAAGTCGCGCTGCAGTCTATAATCTATATAGAGCAGTGCCGATAGGGGGCGATATCATCGCGTTCCTCGAGCACTTGTTTCAGTAAACGAGCGATGAGGCCCCGCGCACTGGTTTCTGCGAGAAGCTCTTGTGTGTCAGGCCACTGGAGCAGCCAACTTGGGTCGAAGTCAAAGGCAAAAGTTTGTCTCGTGTAAGATTCAACAAGGTCAAAATCACCCGCTTTCCCAAGGAGCGTCGAAAAAGGCCGAGGAACGATTTCGATACCGAAATCGATGGCCCAATTTCGAACGGTGTAATGTAGAACATCTCGGAACGACTGGGTGATATGCAGAGCCGGCCCCTAGGCAGGCCCCTCATTGTCCGTTAGCATCTGGGTTCTGTGACCCTTATAATGGCATAAATTGGAAATCATCTCCGATTCGTAATATTCCTGCATATTGCCATAATTTGCGAGAATAAGCCTGGCCCGGTTGCGACTGAAGTTTTTTATGTAGCTGACCAAGGTATCTCTGGATTCCTTGCACGTCGCCCAGTTATTGTCATCTGGGAGAGGGAGCACGGCTGTCATGCCTTCTTCTAGGGTATTTTCGACATGGAAGTCGACGAGTTGCTCGCGAAGACCCTCGATGCAAGAATTGTCCCAGGTCGTCGTATCCTTTGCGGCGTTCAGAGGAGTTGTATGCTTTGCGGCGAGGGAAAAGTGATGGATCGTCCCAGAATAGAGAAAAGGTGTCATTGCGTACTGCCAGATCATGATTCTGAGTTCGACTGGTAGTCTTGGAAACGGGTGAAAGGTCGTCGGCGCAGCCATGGTGAAGAGCCCTCCTACTGGATGGAATAGGTACGAGTGAAGCAAGAGGGAATGGGAAAGAATGACTGTATAAAGATGTGGTGATAGGATGGAAGAGGTACGAGTGAAGCAAGAGTGAATGGGGGAGAACGACTATATGGAAGATGTGGTGACAGGATGGGAGAGATCGGTACTCTATGACATCCTGTCAGTTTATTAATACTCACACGGGTGGATTTGTGCATCTGCTCGTGACGCACGTAAAGTGGGTCAGGTAATATCGGCAAAAGAAAGTATGAGACTAGAGATTCTAGGGTCTGAAATTAATTATTTAGAAGCTAAATTATAGGAAATATATTACTTTGACTTTTTATATGTAAGTCAAAGATTCCATTCTTTTAAATATGTTTTCTTTTCTTTTAGCAAGTATTCACTTAGCTTATATAGCTTCTATAAGAAGCATAGGGTATGTTTTTCTAACTTGAGGTATCAATCTTAGTCTTACTTCAATGTTATAATTAGCCTTAGTACAATTGCATGTAAGCATCTTCATTCAGTACCTATAAGCTGAAGAGAGAAGAAAAGAGAGCTACCCCTATCTCTCTTTGTTCTCTTTTTCATGCTAGGTGCATGTGACCTGTGTCTGTCTTGCACCTAAGGCGCTCTTGCCAAAGTCGCCGGCCGCCTCTCCGTCATGTGACAAGTTACCTCTCTGAGAGCGAGCCCCTATCTGAGGGCAAGCTTCAGTCTTAGTAAAACGCCTCGTGACACGTCTTCTGACACTGCTGAGGAACACACCAAGAGAAAACAGCAACGATGGCCAGCGTGAAGCGGCTTTCCTAAACCCTGGCCATGATAAGGTGTCTGAGGACTCATTGGTCCGGACCTTTCTGCTTCATTCATTTTGTACTGTTCTTTCTATGGGTCCAGAAAACATGTGCTTGCTTCTGAGTTGCCCTTTGTTTCTCTTATGGCGCCGTCCCTCTTCAGCTTCAAGGTCTTGCGGGACGACTCAACTAACAAAGAAAGAACAGACTCTCTTTGATAGAAGTATGATCTGCTGAGTTCCGCCACGTATGTTCTTCCAGCGGAGACCTCAATCTCACGGGTATGAATTCCGCGGGATACACTGCGAGGTTCCTCCACAGCACGCTGAGAGACTGTCGAGCACATATGATTCGCAGTGTGGTTGGAGCAGTAAGCTTGTACTTGTTTAGTCATATCGGTGTAGCAAGACAGCATCATTCTGTATTTACATGTTCTGAGTACTCTTGACAAGACATTAGCACTCCAAGTCGAATCGTATGTTTTTTTTTAACTTGTGGCATAGCTTCTATATTATCTACGTAAATTAAAAAAATGCTCTCAGTGATATTGAGACTCCTCGTTCATATAATGGTAGCCTGAAGTGCTGTTTATCTCAGTGTGCTGCTCTTGCGCATATTTCTTGGGCCTCCAAAGTGTACAAGATGCTTCCCTTTCGACACTATGACTAGCATCGATACAGGTCAGGAGAAGTGAAGGACACGTCTCTGCGTCATGGATTCATCCTGCCAACCATATGAACATGGCTGTCAGTGTTCTAGTTCTAGGGCGTCACGAAACAGCGTCGCCTGCTCCAGATGGACCAGTGCCTTGTCCAACGGCGATACGACATACCGTGGGCGAACTCTTGACAAATCACAATCACAGCTCTTTGAGAACCATGGTTTGAACAATATGGTGCACCGTCCTGGACGCAGAGCTGACTGAAGTCGCGGAGGAGTCTTGACGTCGCTGATCATGTCCACTTGCAGGAGAGAACCCAGTCCAAAGCACATGTCCAGCTCCAAAGCTCGAATATGTCCATTGTCGACCTTCAAGTGGCTGTCGTCAGAGCTCTGTTTATTCCGTTGCCGCCATTCTGCGCAGTATTTACCCAAAGACCCTAAAATGAACAGTATCTGCGACTCGCGACGCGATATTGGCATAACAGCAATGGATCATGACACATGGATCTTGGCATATATCTGGAGTCAATGCCAACTGGTGCCCTTGTTCCAGGATGCTTCACCTTCGAGGAACATTGCAAGAAGTACGCAACAGGGTTCGTGAATCGCTGTTGGACCGGGAAGTGCAACAAAGGTTCGGTGAAACCTCGACATCCCGTATCGTTGCATGTTCAGATCGCGCGGCAAGATAACCGGTATGCCAGTACCTTTGGCGCTCTCCATCTGCCTCGAATGACTGAGACAACACCCTTGGCTACTGTTGACGACCCGGATCGATGGTACATACTTGGCGTAGCATCCCACGCGATCCTCACGCATACAACGTCTAGGATCACTTTCGCCCGCGACTGCATTGAACTCCCTAGCATCGTCATCCTCATGCAATGAAGTACGTACGATTCGAAGTGCCGCAATTGGTCACAAGTCTCCTGGAATAGCACAACGGAATGCATTCAAGTCTGCGACGACTGACTGATGGGTCTTTATACGGCACTCAAGCTTCACAGAGCTTTCGTATGACCGACATGTAGGAGCTCCCGACGAAGCTGGCGCTCGGGAAGATGGAAACAGCTCCCGGCCGGGGCAGCAGCACGATGCACCGCAGCCGGTTCGTGGTGTAAAGCTGTCGTTCCAGCCGTGTCGGCGAGCGACGGCGATTTCTGATGGGGAAAGTATAAGCAGCCATCCAGTCGTCCCAGCAACTCGAGTGAGAGGTTCTACGCAATGGACTGTGCAAAGAGGAAACGAGCAACGAGTCAAACTGAGTGATAGGAGAACGCCGCGGGACCGAAGTTGATGTGTCCCCCCTTGAGCTTGACCAGCAGGCACAGAAAAAACACGATCAAATGACATTGCAAACAATGGCCTGATTCTCCATCAAACTATTCTGAATACACTTGAGACAAGATGCTACGCTATTGATACAATCGTGCTCTGCAAACAAAGCTCTACAAGTCTTTGTGGATTTCGGCACAACGATCTTCTGGTTCGGAAATGAGAGCACCAACATGGCATTACAATTACCGTTGAGACGCATAGCAGCGAGAAGTAAAAGCACGACGAGGTCAAGTCCGGCGATGAGAACAGGGTCGCTAGATACAAGGAGCTCCGCAAGTCGGGACAGATGGATGCTGAGATGAACAGGGCCGGTCAATCGTTGACAATCTACGGAGTACCCAGCAAGGCCTGGAACCACCTCCTAAGCCTACTTTACTCATACCTGGTCGATAGCACAGTCAGGACTGGGGGCCTGAAGCTCTCTCTGGCGGCCCGCGACTGCCACGATGACGGTATCGTTGAAGAATCCAATAGTGATGGGCGTGGATGTCCAGGATGATGGCGCTGTATGAGCCGTCAGCACCGGCAAGCATTCTCGTCGATATGCATGCGGCGCGACCCGTGGAAGAATTGCCACGCTCCGACTGCCTGCCATGCGATGCATGCACCGGTCTCAACCCATGCGATTGATCTACAAACCACAGGTCCATAATAACGTACGATTCTCACCAACATGCCGCATCGGTTGCTTGACTAAGTAAGAGACATGCATCATCACTCAATGGTGCTGGCAAAGGCACGTCGGCGGCCGCTCCGTCCATCTGTTGAGAGCACGTCGTCCAAGGGCTCCCCGGTCCTTCGCAGCCAGCCGTTATTATCGTCGTGCGCTAATGTACTCCGTACATGCTGCATGCAAATCCCAGCTCCACCATCCATCCATCCAACCATCATCCATGGCCCAGCCAGCCAGCCAGCCAGCCAGCCAGCCAGCCAGCCCTCTCTCTGGTGAATGGATTTTTTATTTTTTACTTTTTATTTTTTAATTTTCGGGTTTCTCTTGCCATACTCGTCGGGGTGCATGCATGCAGTGTTTTGACCGACATCAAAGAACGGGAGGAAGGGATAAGTGCGATTCCTCCGTACGGGATACCCTGCATGGAAGCAGGGCAATTCGCTCACCCCCTGCTGCGTCTTTTTTCGCCTCTTTTCCCGTTTTGCTTTTTTTTTATTTTTGCCTGTCCTGACGGATCTTCCTTTGAACTCTGGTGGCTGGGTTTTGCTCTTCTCGTGTCCCCTTTGGTAGTCTCTCCATCTCCGCATATTGTGAGAGGTTGGGCTCTCTACTCAGCAATCCCCCTTCTCTCATGTCATGTTACGTTTTTACCTTTTCAGTCGTGAGACAAGTCTTTTGCTGCTGGATGTCGGGGCCACCCCAAAGGTCGAGGCACAGGGGAACAAAGACGCAATGCACAAACCATGATCCGCAGCATCCCGCTCTCGCATGCTGTCCGTTATGGACCTAGGCATCTCCCTTTCGGCACATCATTACCCGAAAGAGTGCAAGACGCACGGCTGCTGGCAATCTGTCCCGTTGGTCGTACTCCGTACATGACCCCGTCCGTCACTCCGTACAGCAGCAGGCCAGCTCGTGAAGCTCCCCCGTCGGTCTTGCCGGGACATGCCAGACCCGGCTTTATGACAGCCTGTTGCTTTTGATTTGGTGAATTCATCTGAAATGGTGGACGCGCCACTTTTCATTTCATCTGGCATGGCTGATGGATCCGCCACAGTAGTATCATGGATGACGAACGGCTCCGAAGACAACACACTCCGCCCTCGGGATCTCTGCTGAGCTGCATCAGCTTCCCGAATTGGGTTGCAACTATTCTCTTTCAATAGAAAACATATGGCAAGGAAAAGGAGGGGGGGAAAGGCAAAGGGAGGGGAGGGGGGAGGAGACGCACGTCAGCCACCACCGAAGCGATAGGAAAAAAAGAAACACGCCTCTCCTTGAGTAGGGGTCAGGGCCATATGGGGCGCGGCCTATTCCGTAGTTGCCTAGTTCTATCCAGCCTCATCGGCCCATATGAGACTCTCAGTGAGACATCCTGCCACGCGTGACAGCCATGGACATGAGGGATGGCGCCTCCAGCGAAATGTCTGACCGGTCCATTCAAGGCCCTGTCCAGCATTTTGACCCTTGCCCATATTACTAGTTGTCGATTTGCTCACATCCTTTAAGCCATCTTGTCAGGAACAAAAGTTGACAATGTTTCCAAAAGAATGAGGCGCTCGGACAAACTCCACCATCCCACGTCGACTGCTCCAACTATGCGAGCGTGAAATTTCGCATCTCTGAACGGAGATTGCTCCCATGTTGTGCTGCCCGTCATCGTTTTCTGTGTCGTCACACTGCTTTGCCTTGCCTTGCCGCATCTTCATCTCGGCTATTGGTCCATCCCGTTTGTCTCCCCTCATCCCTTACTCCCTCCGTATACTCCGCGCAAACCTTGGGCTATGTGTTCTCAAGACAACCCCGACCTGCAAAGTCAAGCCAATAAGCGGTCCGACGAAATCCGTACCCCCATTTGCAGTTGTGTCCACAGCCGCAACGTCCCAGTTCCAGTACCAGGCTCTCCCAGTACCAGGCCCTCGATGACGGCTCATGAAAAAGGGCTGAAAAAATCTCCGCGGGCGGATAATGGTACAAACATACATATGTACGTGACTGCGCACCGTTCGGGCAGAAGACGCCTTATCTTGACTCCGTGCGTCCTCAGCCCATTGCCACGGAGAGTATGGAGAGTACGAAGTACTTTGTGCAGACTGTTGCTCAAAGGCAGGTTCTCCGCGGAAGGCTTGGCCGACCACAAAATGCCTCGTGAATGAGGATACCAGACGCCAGACATCGGGAGGTTCTCGCCAAGTACCGTAAAGAACTGTATTGCCTGCCGAGTCGACCGTTGTTTCGCGAAAAATAATTCCGTAGATCCATCGTGTCCCGTCCCGATCTGAGCCACGGCGGAAACTGGCGGGGATTCCTACCTCTCCTGTCTGCGCAGCCCTTGAGATTGTCTGGAGTGCATACAGGAAGATGTACTCCGTACGGAGTACCATGTACTCCATACATTGGACGTGCATGCTCCGTCCGAGCTGTACACATGGATATGCAATGACCCGCTGCGCATTTCGCCAGCCGGCAGTCCTATCCCCTGCCTTGCAACCAAGATCCTCTACTTTAGTTCCGTTTTCTTTCAAGACGTGCGGATCAGTCATCAGACCCCCTGGCTGGGTTATGCTAGATGGACGGGAGAGCTAATGCACGCGCAACCTGATAAGCTCCTTGGTTCATAGGATCTGACGCGCGGACAGGGGCCGAGCCGCGACGGCGCCCAAGGAAATAACACTCATGAAGCCAGCCTCGATGATCGAGTGTTCAGAAAGTCGCCATTACTCAATGTCGACGTCGGAATTCCCGCATTCTTCCAGTCGACCCTCTTGTGCGGAGTCCGTTCTTCGCTCTGCACGAGGTTGTCGTCGTCTTGATGCCACGACTTGACTGTTACGCAGGCCGCCTGAAAACGCCAAGGCCCCCAGCATCACCAGCAGGCATGCCTGTCACACAGCTGTTACACCAGTTAAATAGGCAAGGAGGATTTTTCTAAACTCAGCGGGACTCCAGCACATGTATTCCGTATGGAGCGCTTTGTTCGGAAAACTGGTTTCGGAGTACAGATTGAATCGAGAGAGTGTGTACTCCGTATATCAGACATGTGTCCGTTGAATGCACTGGGACGGCCGAGGAGAAAAAGTTTGTAGCCGTGTTAATAAACGGCTTGTCAACTGATTCCGATGTAAGCGTGAAAGGATCCGGGCAACTTATCATTCCCCTAATCCATCCTTGACCGCAAGAACTGTGAAAACATGGAGGCATTATTCACGGCCGTCATCACCGACGGTGAGACCTGTCTTTGAGTATCTTTCCTGACACAATTCGTCCTGAGAAGCTTTGGCCGATGCGTTTCAGAAATAGAGCCTGACGACCACTAGGGACGGTGAGCACGCAGGCGATGATTTCCACGTGTAGGCCGACTTTTTTTGCAATAATGTCGCCTGTCAGGCACAAACAAAGCACATTTGATCGACTTCCTTTCCCCCGATTGTCCTTGTCTTTCCATTGCGTGTCCTGTTCGGGACAAGAATAGTCGGGTGGTGTTCGCGATTGCAGGCGTCTTGTCGAATGGGCGCGGTACGGAGCTGGACGCGGTCGAAGACGCCAGTGATTAGGGTAGGATCTTTGTCAATCGCTCGCTTCCTGACGAGACGGCCCGTTGCGGAATTGAGGGTTGCGTTTCGGAGTGATGACCATGCTTCTCATGTCACTCCGTCATGCAAGTCGACAATTTTGGACGATTTGGGTGCGTTGTTGACTGCAATTTGTGCATGCAATCACCACCCACCTCTCTCTCTCTCTCTCTGAGTCCCCACAGAGGGGCGAAGACTTGAAGAGGGTGGGCTTGGGGGT
>JARJRV010000621.1:0-29317 GCA_030783925.1 Aschersonia sp. MBC 735 | reverse complement strand
CCGCATCCCCGCTGTGACTGTGCGAGGGACAAGTAAAGTAATAAGGTAAGCAGCCAGATGCTTGGATTCAGCGTTACCTCACGTATTCATAAATCAACCCGAGCTCTCGGACACGGAGAGCTTTACTTCACCTCTCTGGCTGCCTACTTTACTTTATATATCCAACAGCGAACAAGACGAGCACATCCACAAAAAACGGCACTTCAACACGAGGAGCCCGGTTCATCTCAACCAGTGAAACTCGGTACAATGTAATGCATCCTAAACAATTCGTCGTGCACAAGGCTCTGCACATGGGCACGAACCCAAACCCCCCACCCACTTTCTCCTCGTCCGTCAGTCATGACCGTTTCCCGCCGCCACGTCCACCACGCGCAGTCCGCCGGCATGGTCATACTCTATCCTCCGGTCGTTGACAGCTTTCAGCAGCTCTGGCCGGAGCACTGTCCGTTCGCCCGAATCGGGATCCCATTCCCAGCCCTCGCGCATCCACATCCACCGCAAGTAGGCGCGGAGCTCTTTGTCATGAGGCATGACTCTCATCCATTCTGGCTGAAATTCAGGCTCTCGTCCCTTGCCTTTCCAGTCTTTCGCCCGGCCGAGGAACTCGTCGCGGCAGAAGATTCTCCAGCTGTCCAAAGTATATTTGCCTTGGGTCATGTGCCCTATCTCCCAAGATTCTGTGGCACTCTCGTCTATCTGATGTGCCGTCATGGCTTGAGTCCCTTCCTTTTTGTGCTCCCCGTCCGCGTCCGCGAAGAGCGGCCGAGTGCCTGGATAGAATGGTTGGGCGTCCCGTTTGTCGTACTTTCTAACCTTGTACTGCACGCCGGGCGCTGGCGGACATTCCAAGAAAGCCTTGGCGTATTTCTGTACAAAGGCCAATCGGTTGTTTGCCAATCCTAGATGACGGATCATATCCAATAATTCGTCGGCGTTGTCTGCATCTGCCAGTTGCTCTGCTGTCGGGAATCTCTCCTTCACTCTGTACAGAGCGGGAATGGCCACTTGTCCACTCGTCTTGATCAGGAAAGTCACCGCGATTAGGAGCCAGAACGGATCATGCGCCAACTGTTCTTGAACGAGACCAAAGTGAGACGAGGACAACGGCGGGAATGGAACGCTGGCCACTGTTCCTGCCTTGGGCCGTCTTTTCGAGTCTGATGTGCCACTTGGAATCGTGAAGTAGGGCGAGTCTTGGGCTGAAAGTTTTCCCTTTACGACTTCTGATTTGTGTGCGGTTTGTTGCCGAGGACTGCAACTTGCGTCTGAGAACGATGCTGTAGCTGGCGTGATACCTGCTCTTTGTTGTTGAAGTTTGCTACCATGTCCTCGCTTGGCTGGAAATAGGCTGTCCCGACTGTGCAGACAAACCGTACCGGCCTGTGATTGATAGCTCGCCGAAATCCTGCATCCTGTCAAATTCAAGCGTCGGCTGTCGTGGTCGTCGGCGATGTTGATGTGATTGGTCCAGAAGTGAGATTTTGACTGGCGCTTTGCCAGCCTAGAACTTCTCCGTGATTTCCTCTTCGCAGACGCATCATCATGGCCGGCCAAGATGATGCGCGGGCCCCGAATTTCAGGATCATGGGCCAACCCCCGCGCGATATTGATGAGACGATCAGTTTCCGCCCAGGGGGCAGTCTCGGCATTGGAGTGACGCAGCTCGCCCAACAACAAAATTTGCCAAATGAATGTCAGGACATCACATCCGTCCAAGCCGTCCCTCGATCTTGGACTCGCCCGTCGCAGGGCCCGGGCACAATCCACAAGATGACGGAAATCCTCGTCGTTGGAGTAGATTGCCGCGTCAACGAGTTTGAATGTCTCGTGTGGTGGCGTAACGGGCGACTCGATGATCTGGCTGAGAAATTCCACCGCTTCATCCTGCGCATCAACATCAAAGGAGGAGAGCACACTTTTGCCGAATGACTGTGACATGTTGCACTGGCTTGCGATACGAGTCCGTAATGTCACTGGCTGCTGGGTTTGAATCGTTCCTCTGCGCCACGGCTGTTGCTGCTCCATTGTACTCACTGACGCCCGCGGGACTGTATGTCGAGTATCATGCTGCAGGAGTGGATGGCTGGCGTATTCATGTCGTACACAGCCGTATAAATGAGCAACAAGACAGCAGAAATGAAAATGTTTAAAAAAAAACCAAGGCAGAGACAAAGGGAAGATAAAAAATGTCATCTGCCAAGGGGTGATGTCATCGCATTGAAGCCAGGAAAGTCGCGAGTAAACTGAATTGGATAATGGAAGGGTGGTGGATCGCGGGAGAATCTTTCTTCTCACAGGTGCACTTGAACCTCTCGCTCATCTTACCATGTGAGGAAGTTCTGGTGGTGAGGTTCAAAGTCAGGTTATGTCGTGCAGTGTCAGGCATGTAGCATGCTCAGCCGGCTGGTACTGCGCTGGCATTAGTGAATTCGTGCACCCCTAGTCCGAACTACAGTGGGCCACAGCCTACAGGTAATGCCGACCAAGTCCCTATTTTCTTTGCAATCAAAGTCTGAATAATTTGTAAATTACCCATACAGCTATCCAGAATGACATTCTACATGGCATGATAAATTCAGAATATCTATGTATCATACTATTGAAGAAAATTGAAAAAAAAGAAGAAAAAAATTGACCACAGTGTACGCTTCCTTGGAATTACCTACGACACACTGTACATCCTCCGTAATATGCCCCAATATCCTGTGCATCTGGGGCATCTGGGGGGCATCTGCCCAAAACATGGGATCCAGGACGCACGTTGCAGATCGGCAGGACGTGCCAAGCCGATCATCCTCGCACGGGAAGGGCGAGTGACGACGACAGCAACGATATATCGGTTTGGATGCAGAGGCGTCGTCGCTCGGCTTTCACCTTGGGGAGAAAAAAACCCTGATCTGTAAAAATCGGTCTTGGCCGACGGGCACCATCGTCTTGGTGCGCTCCGGAATGGGCCGTGTCGATATGAAGCGGCGCGGGGTACAAGACCGTTGGTTGGAATCTTCACTACTGATAGAGTGAGGCACTAGCATTGAGTGGAGGCAGAAATACATGGTAATAGCACGATTGTCTGTTCAACACGCGGCCGCGCCGACAGCTAAGTTCCCGGCGTGAATGCGACGCTCATTGCGTGAGCGGCGGGAGTCGGTGCGGCCACGTCGCCTTCTCCGTCTGTGCGGAACGATGCTCCCACGCCGCGCGCATCTCCTTCATATACCTCTTGCTTCGTCTCTCGTGCCTCTTCTGGGTCGGCTTCCATGCCATCTCCTTCCCAAACATTTGGCCAATGCGACGGTCTGATACGTTTTGGCGTGGGAAGCCAAAGATGCCCCACATGGCCGGTTGCACCTACACGCAAACACTGTCCCGAGCACGCAAGCTGATAACCTCACGTGATACACACAGAGCGGCGGGTCCACAATCACCGCCCTCTGCCTCCGCCCCGTCTGCACTCGATGCATCCCTCTCACCCCATCCTCTTATCCTTCCGCAGCCGTCCTTTCGACCTATCGAGTCCCCATTCAATCTCGTCAAGAAAAAATCCATCCAAGAGATGAGTAGTCGCGGCGGTAAACTTGCACCCGAAGTCAACAGGTCAGTGTTTTCAAGCCTCGATAGCACTCTGGTCACGGCTCACGTCTTCCCGTTCTCCCCGGGATTTGACGATAAGCCCATCCCCCGGATTCCATTTGTCGTCCCACCTGTCACGCCGCTTCCCCAATGCACGCTTTTCGTCCTTGCTAACTTTGATCATGTAGAGCTCTGTTCGTCAAGAACTTGAGGTAAATTCTTCTTCACGTCAGCCTCGGCCTCGCCCGCACGGATGAAACTGACCACATCACTACAGCTACACCGTCACTCCAGAGGAGCTCTTCGATCTTTTTGGAAAATTCGGGCCGATCCGGTACGCAGACCTATTGCCGACTCTTCAAACCCCTCCAGCCCTGACATATTGAACATCGATACTGACGCATTCTCGTCTGTAGCCAAGTTCGTCAAGGCATATCCGGTGCGACCAAGGGAACAGCCTTTGTGGTATACGAGGATGTCATGGATGCCAAACAAGCCTGCGACAAGCTCAACGGCTTCAACTTCCAGAACCGCTATTTAGTCGGTACGTGGCAGAACTCGTCATTGACGCGCCTCTTTCCATCTCCCTTGCTCGATGCTTATAGATTACGTCGCGTTTCTGCTTGCCTTCCCCCGCCATCTTATTCGCCAGATAGTCCTCTTTGACGTGTCACTGACCTTTTCCCCCTTACAGTTCTATATCATCAGCCAGAGAAGATGATTCGATCAAAAGAGGATCTCGAGGCACGTCGGGAAACTTTAGCGCAGCTCAAAAAGCAGCACGGTATCGATTGACAATCCGACCGGCCCGTCGACAGCCCGAAAGACAAGATCCCTTCCATGTCTTCGGGCCGGTCATTGTCTCCCCGCGAGTCCGACTCCCGGGTTACCAAGCCCATCATTCGCAGCGGCACGCCAAGTGCTGGCGCCGTGGTCAAGGGGCATGCTGGCACGCGAGCGGTGCGTTTCGTGGAAGAGCAACCTGCTGCTCTGAGATCATGCGCTTAACGGACGTTCGCGGCCTTCGTAACGATGACGATGGGGGGTTCGTGTCTTGCACCTGTAGCCTGCCTTTGGAGACTGGTACGATGGAGCCTACACAGCAATATCGGTCGAGTGATGAGGAAGGCTCGCTTTTTCCTTTGGTCCATCCATACTTCAATGTTGCTCCACTCACGTCTCTCTTTTCTCACTGCCCATCAGAGGATGGAATGGGTACAACGGAAATAGCCCACGCTGAGGGATTACTGTTTTTATGTTTTTCTTCCCAAAGCAGGGATGCCTCGCCATGTATTTTAGGAAAGGATGAGGCAGTCTAGAAACTCTTGACCAGCTGACGACACGGCTGCAAATTTCCTTGCTTCCTCTAGCAGGCTTTGCATTGAGAGCTGCTACGCACGAAGCCCGAATATTATTTTCGTCGCTGGTTGTCTCTGTCCTTGCCAAGTTGCTGGCGACTCCGTTTCATGTGAATGTACACATAGCTGGATCGACATGCATTCCTTCATGACGAGTGCCTCACGTGTCGCACGAAATAAGGGCGTCAAGTCATTGCAAGTAAGCATGTTCTGGCTGCAATGATGCTCAAGGCACGTCATGCAGCGCGCGCGCAACACGACCAAGTCGGACAAGACTGGTCACCTACTAGCAGCACAGCACATATTCAATCCATCGGTGGCCTCCCCCAAGTTTGAAGGAATCCGGGGTTCATCGCACGTGAGACGAAGGATTGTCTCGCTGGCCGTGGTGAGGCTATTCGCGCCCTCTCAGGCTCTGACGTGGGAATCAGCCCCCCAAAAATAGGTCGACTCTCGTCATGGCCGCCAGGACGGGCCGGGCAGACAAACGGGGCGCAGGGCGACTGTTTCTTTTTTGGCGTGCAGTTCACTGTCAGCCTGGACCCGGGGGTGCGGTTCGGGCCTCGTGCAGGGCGACTTTCACAGCCACAGCGCGAGGCTTTGTTTCGTTCGTGAATAGAAGCAGGTTGGTCAACTCGGGGTGTCGCTGTTCCGGCCAACCCCGGGCTTCGCTTTTTAGGATGATGATTATTTTGGCCTGTCTGCGCGGATGCTGTAGACGGACAGAATGGCTTCTGCCGCGGTTTGGTGACGTAGAGATGGATGTACCGGGTGATATAAATGGCGGGCGACTCGTTGGACTCGAGCTCGGTTGTCTGCGATACCGACTTGCTGCTTGCAGACACGGCTCCTGATGTGTTCCATGGTGGCTCCTGTTGCCCATTTGAACAGAATGTCTCTTCAGGATGCGGACACGGCGTCCGGGCGAGATGCCGACGACAGCGACTATCCCCACGACGACTCTGATTACGACTCGGACATTGAGTCATGTTCGGACTCGGAGGCCGGTGCCGACATGGTCAGGTCGCCGGCCAGACTCGTGTACAACCTCAGTGGCCTGTCTGAGGGGAGGCGAGCCGCTGTGCGTGACGTCTTCCGTGATCCCCCCGATCTGGCCCTGCAACGATGCCGACGCGTCGACGACGTCTACGCTTTTCAGATGACGGAGCTGGTGACGCGATCCGTCCGCATCAGGGAACGGCCTGGGGACAACGCTGCTTCCCGCCTCACCTGCTCGTGCCGAGAAGACGACCATCCATGCAGCCATGTGGTCTGGCTGCTGGATCAGCTCGTCAAGGCCACCACCTACAACCACGACCACACCAAGCCCTTCCATATGACGGCGGAGGGGTACGCGACCGAACTTGGGGATCCGTTCGAGACCATCTCCAACTTCCATCTACATGTCCTGGCCGACGCCTTACACTGCCGCGTCGTGGGACCAGAGGAGGACCAGGTCGATCGTCTTCGCGCTCTCGAGGCGAGGGAGCTCCTGGCCTCTGTCCACGACACGCCGGTCGACGAGTTCAGACCAGACCTGTTGGCGCATCTGCCCGCCAGTGGTGACCCGGTCCTCAAACCGGGCCATCTAGACGAGACCATCTTCCGCATGCTACTCGATAACGACCATTTCTTTCACTATTTCACGTCGCATTCCCGGCTTGACGCTTTTCGCGCACTCCTTCACCGAGCCGACCATGTTCTGCATGAGTTCGACGGCTTGTCTTCCGTTGAGAGAACGAGTCGGAGCACCCGTGACGAACGTGTCGGAGATGCCGCTTGGGCCGCCGGACATCTGAAAGGCATCGTCCAGCTCATAAGGTCATCCATCTTCATCCGGGCTCGTCCACTGAGGCGTCACGAAGCACGCTCGGCCGTGCGCACCTTGATCCATATCTTGGCTTCCGTCGTGGCGCGCAATGGCAACAGCGACTCCGGAGCGGCACACAACGCAGATAGCCTGTACTCGCGTCTGATTGGCGACGAGTCATCCGGCGCCAGCTTCGTCGTGGCCGAGTTGGACCTTCTGCCTGAAGCAGCTAGCCGTGCATTGGATGATTTGCAACACATTCTGCAGCAAGTTACGCATCATAGATCTCCCGCGGCCTTCGTTCAAGACTTTCGCATCATGGTGGAGAGGCTCAGGGAACAACCATCCGAGGTGACCGGTTGGAAGAAGCGCCGCGTGCAAGGTCAAGGCAGTCATCGTGATTCGAAGCGCGTAAAATAGAGGCGGTTTCCGACCAGCTAGGATGGGACTCGTTGCTGAGAGATCAGAATCCTCTTTGCCCGCTTTTTGACTTTTTACTGGTTCTGTTAAATAATCGTGGCCACGCATACATAATAGATCGTCTTGCTTGCAACAAATACCTCGTTACACCATCACGGCCCTCGCAAAATTATTGATCTCCTCGAGAAATTCTTGACCTTGATTTCCCTTCATACGATTTCTTTTAGACGAGAACTTTCGTCCAGAGTCGTCTGATACTAAAACACCATTTTCTGGCGTCCATGATATTTCTTCGACAGTTTGCCATTTAATGTGACTGACCTGTCGCCAACAAGACCAGGAGGAGTAAAGCAAAAGTGATAGGAGTCTAGGCTCATAAAGGCAAAAGATAAATGAACGACAATTTACAAAGGATATGTAGTAAAGAACGACGTAACGGAAAGTGCAAAGCAAATCGGGGAAATAAGGGAAGAGAGAACAAAAGAAGAAGAGAGAAGCCTTCTTGATATCTGACGCTAATCAGCAGACTTGTTGTGTTGATGAAAAGTTTCGAGCCTTTCCAAGACCTCCGTCAAGCTTGGCCGATTGTAGTAGTTTTCCTTCCAAGTTCCGTTCTTGATCTTTCTCGCTCGTTCTCGAACCCACTTCTCTGATGAATCAACCTCCCTTGCCCACCAGTCGGTGGCTGTCCTCTGAACCTCTTGATCGGCAGACGCGTACTCTAACTCTTGATCGCGCATGACTAGCCTTTTCTGCTCTCTGACGATGTACTTGCTCAGGCCCACCTGCCTGCCTCTGGTGCAGTCATCTATGAGCCTTCTCATGGGTTCTGGTGTGATCGTGTAACCGGGAAAATCCACTCGCGGCTCCCACGGGTAAGAGAGCCATACAGCTGCGCGCTGCGGTGCGCTGCTCGCTTCGAAGATGCACCACAGAACTCTGCCGAGCATATAAACCTCACATGCCTCTTGCTCCGTGCGAGTCAGACACGACCATGGGACGTTGTACCCTTTCGACGGCCAGGAGTAGTCTTCTCCCTGACACATCGCTTCCCATCCGGGCGACACCTCCGACAGTAGGGCTGCGTATCTGCCCCGGACATCTGGTTCTATCTGCTCATCAACGGCCAGCAGCCTCAAATACTCGATGGCGTTGACCTCGGGGGCCGCAAACTCACACCACACACCGCGCTGTTCAAAGTCGACCATGATGACGTCATTGGACTTGGACAGGACGATGTTATCCAGCCTGAGATCTGAATAGAACATGTGACCGACGTGGTGCAGATGCGACAAGGCTGAGGTCAACTGCAGAGACCATTTCGTCTTGTCGGCGATGGATACCTGTCCGTGGAGCTGCATAAAAGGGACAAGGTCACGCAGACTTCCATGGATGTGATGCTCGAGAGTGAAGCCTATGACTGCAGTCTTATTCCCAAAACTGCATTTTTTGGTAACCAGGTGTACTGGCCGCGAGACAATGTTCGGGTGACGTGGTGCCGTGAGCAGCTGCTTCAACTCGTGGTAGAGATATTTGGTGTAACTGGTCAGAGCCTTGAAGATCCATGTGTTGCCTTCTATTTGCACCAGGCAAACACTATCGTGTAGTTGGGATTGGTATAGGACTTTGCTGATGTCAACAGCCCGAGGCAAGACGACACTCCGGCCCCAATACTTCTCCAGGGACGGCACGGAAAGGAGCTGTCTTTCGAGATGATGCGTGGGGGCGACTGTTATGGAGGTGGCTGTGATATCCTTGGGCAGGTCATTGAAAACGATTCGAGAACCGAAGGGCAAATTGTTATAAATTTGCATCGGGTCCTCGTGCATCGAGCTCCAATGCTGCAGCACCCGCAATATATGATTTGCTATTCCCAGCCGCGAGAGCCTGGTGCAACTTCTCGTGTAAAACGTCTCGTCAAGATCGAGAACGTTCCGGACGTCTTTGGGAAGTGTGGCCGGTTCTGGGATGAAGACATCGACCCGGAAGGGGGGTATGCAACGCGCAAAGAGTGGCACGGCATAATATTGTGTACCAAAGGCGGTACACCCATCGATGCGCCACATGGCATTCTGTGGGGGAACCAGGGCATTGATTCGATTCTTCGGATTCAGATTTGAGTCGTCCCACGAAGATTGCTGTTGTTCGTCCGCCACATTTGCAGGGCCGCGCGCCGAGGTGGCGGTCCAGAATGCCGCTGTGGGATGTATCACGTCGTGTATCGTTTGCTGATTCAGTTCCATTTCGTTTCGGGTGACCTGCCACCGCACACATCAAGGTAAGGTGCCGCACTGTTGAGCTCGCTTCGATGTACTGCGCGATGTCGTCTTCCTGCATTCGCGGGTCTCTCTGATGTAGTCGAGACAGTGTCGATATTCAAAGAATGCTTGCTGTGAGACTTGAAAGCGCGAATAACCGAGCAAACGCGGACATGGCATGTCGCACAAAATCATGTCTTTAGTCGTCTTGTACGCAATATGGCGGCAAGTCAAGCACCGATGTTTGCTCGATCAATCGCAGAAGCAAACTCGAGGGCTAAACAGGGATCTCGCAAAAACAGCATGATTGTAAGCAGGTTTTCGATCCACTCAAGGGGCCCGAATCCGAGTATATCAACATTCAGCAACAGATTCTTGTTATATAGAAACCACCATGCCTAATTAGGTAGCTATACTTTAGAGAGCCTATAAATATATTTACTTATACTTCTATATATAAATCTAGGGATTAAAAATCTATTCTTTTCAACTGGGTCACTATTAGATAGTTGATCTAGTGGTATATGTATATACTTTAGTACTATTCGACTAGAGTAATTAAAAGTAATCAGTAACCTAATGCTCATGCTAATGCTCAAGATAGGGGGCAATAGGTGTAAATACCGAATCGGGTATGGTATTACTGCCTGATTAAAAGTCTGATGCTGCATGTTGATGTACTCGGAGTGATTTGCCGCCGGTGCGGGACTCAATACCACCTGCTTGCGCTCGGAATCAAAAGCGACGAACATTGGGACCATGTATGGAGCAGGAAGCCTGACTCTTCAAATCACAAGGACCCTGGCCCCTTGCTCATCATCACATTCTATGTTATCTATGTCGAAGGACGCCATCGGCCTTCCGAGCGATAAACATGATCGCATCAACCAAGAAGAACTGTTCCAGGTGGGATCAACGATCTGGTGCAGACGCAATGAAATTTCCGGGGCTTTTCGAGTCCAACTGTCCCCTCAGCGTACCACAAGTACAGTGTGCTCGGAGCTGTTCTCAGATCGTCTGGAACTGGGCCCATTTTCTTCAGTCTCAGCGGTGGTTCGGGTACCGGATAGGTCCGGTAGGACAGCGCATGCGCTGCCGAATCAACTATCTAATAGTAGTCCTATAGGAGAAGATAGAGGTTTGATTCTCAAATTGATAGGGAAGCGCGAACAGACATGTTCACGGGCTCTCCAAGTGTGGCTACCTAAAAGTAGGCATGGTTGTTGCTGCGTGGTCAAAAATTCGTTGCTGCGCGCTGGTGCACTCTGTCCCTGGGGACGTTTTTGGGCAGTGCGTGACTGTTGCAATCAGGAAAGCAGCAAGCCGCTTTATTCTGCCTTGTGAAATAAATCACTCGGATCAGACACTCTGGAGAAGCTTCAGGCAGGGCGTGCTTGTTCGCAGAAACACGGCGGTCCACCCTCTTGTGTACCAATGAAGAAGGGTAGTTGATTTATGGCCTGACAGAAATCGGACATTGCACAGCGTGTGTCGGCATCGAAAATAAAACAATCATAGAAAGAGAATGTACTTGCATATTGTGGCGCTTCCGGTGCGGAAAAAATACCCCATCACGAGAGCTCAGTGAAACGAAACCAAGACAAGGATAGGGGAAGATGCCAAGGAAATTTGAGTAAAGTTCTGGGTCATAACCCGCCCTGGGCGCTTGACAATCTGCTTCGGCGCCGGCGATGATCAGCCTAGCGACTCAGAGGACCAGAGGCTGGTCAGATGATGTTCTTGTTGCTATAATGTGCCGCTGAGTATGCTTGTGGCAGGAACCCAGCATGTGCGACTCTCACCAGCGAATGCTCTTCGATTTCATGGAGTCAGTCGGCGCTAGAGGCCAGGGATAATTCCGTGCTATCAAGCAGTTGCAGCAAGGAAGGCTTCCCGTCCAATGAGGTATGCATTGACAGGCCAGTACCGCAATCACGATCAACAGCGGCCCAGGCGACACGTCTCATTGGTACCCACCCAGGCAACAAGAATCAAAGGAGGCCAAGAGGGAACGTGGTCTCGGGCAAGTCCATGTTTCGTGGGGTTTCTGGCCAGCTTTCATGCCTTGATACCAGTCATGACAGTTCTTACGTTGACATCGCATTGCAAAAGAGGACAGTTATTCGGCCATGATCGAGGATTATAGAGATTCCGCGAGCTACGTACCTGCAGGCTGAATTTCCAAGCGATGGGAAGAAAGGCTGACTGATAATAGCGCGCATATTCATGGTCACTCGACCTATGGACAGCAATGCGGGCCCAGAAGCCAAGACCAAGCCGTGAAAGGTAAAGGCGATAAGCATTCAGCTCGTAACGTGTGCCGATTTGACTTCTGTTCCGACGCTGGACGGGTGTGATGAAAGCCACACGCCATCGACTGTGAATGACAGGGAGACGTCGACCAGTCTCTCCTGGTGGAAAGATCAAGGCCAACGCTGATCGACGCTGCCGTGCCGAGGACGCTGAACTGTGACTGACTGGTCTCTGCCCGACTTCTAGAGACGCAGATGGTCTACACAAGGACCTCATATGCTCTCAAAGAGTATTGTGTCGCAAACAAGGTGTGTTGCCCTCGTCTTTGGTGCACGCTGTCGATGACGACCGGGCGCCTTGATGCCATTATCACCGTTCGCGAGAGCGCGCAAAGCAAAAAAGCCAGCGAGAGTTGTCTTCTGTTGCCCTTTTTGGCTCCGACCGAACCAACAGACAGGTCAATGAAGGGGTCCGCTAGACCCAACTGTTGTCCCTTTGCCGTGGCAGAGATGGAGAAGGAGATGCCCGAGCAGATGCGGCCGGGGGATCAGATTATGGCGGTGCAGAGCGGGCGTGGGGACCATGGTCGATGCCTCGGAAGTCGTTTCCGTGTCGACTGCGCGGCAGCAGTCAAGGCAAGGGTGAGTACTTTACGGAGTATGCAGACGACACATGTACTCAATAATGTAGGTCTGGGGTTCCATGATACAAGTGCTCCGTACGGAGTACTCCGCATGTTCTTGGCCATTCTCTTCGTCTCAGTTCGCTTCGCCCGTCGAGTGACAAATTGCATTTTTGGTCAGGCGCGGCGGGCAGGCAGGCAGGCAGGCGGGCAGTGTGCACATCACCTTCCTAAAAAGTCACAAGCGCGAACCGTGCCGAGCTTCGTCTGTTATAATCTGCACTGATTAAAGCATCTGCAGTGATGGGTGAGCCCTGCTGGTGGCTCCGTTGCCTACAGTAAGGAGTTATCCTGAGGAGCGCCAGCCACGAAAAGCAACAGCTGCCCTCCCGTCCCTCCGAATGAATCTTTTCCCTCGGAAGACGCAATGCAACTGACTGACAATCGATAAGAGGAGCGGAGTTCTCCATCCAACGTGCTAATCATTATGGGATCCCCGACGTGGAATGCGGAAACTACCTACCTAGGTTAGGTAGGTAGTTTCGGGCGTCCCACTTTGGTCCAAGCCTCATCCACAGGGTTTGCCCGTTACCGCGTGGGAACTATGAAGTAAAGGACTACATACACATTTTCACAAATTTGATCTGCTTCATATGTCAATGTCAGCTCTCTGTCAATGGTGTGCTTCATGCCGTCGCACGTGGCCGGCAGAGATGTCACGAAGCCTGATAGTATCTCAGCATTTTGCCACTCCTTCCCTGCCGATTTGTCCACGGCCGATCTATCGCGACCGAAGCGTCAACGATACGAGAAGGATCCCGACTGATCGACAGAGAGATAGGATCGCTTCAGACTAGGAGGGCCGCGCTGAGAATCAGCTTGCATTTTCTCCGCATGGCACAAATCATTCTCGATCCCAGCTTATCCGACGAAAGCGCACTCTCGTCTTCTGACACCTCACCGCGACGCCTGATTGGCGGTTCTGCACCATCGGGCGGCGCCTCTGGGGTGCTGTAATGACGCTGCGAGCTCCATGGCCAGGGGGGGGGTCACGAGAGATGCTGGATGGGAAAATGTATGTGTGCCATAGAGTCCTGTCGCTTGGTCTGCTTTCTCGCGGCTTTTCCGGGGAAATGATGCTGACCCTCATCCTGGGAACAGCACCTGTAGTCTCAGGGGGTCTGTCAGTAGTCCGCATTCTATTCTTCGTATTGGTTCACCGTCTCACCGGTCTCCACATCACCTTGCTGGATGTCATCCTTGCCTTGCATCCGTCACATCACATGGGCCATAGCGTGGTGAACATGGCACGCAGAAGGGGAAATGGTGACCTGGCAGACGAAAATCATGGGAGTCGGGCCACGGCTTGGCACTCGGCAGAAGACGAAAACAAGGACAGTCTCGATGTACCGAGTTCAGGACTCTCCCAATTTCCGGGATTGACCAGCCATCTCAGGCTACGTCCAACATACCAGACAGAACCACGCATGTAAGCACCTGCTCCTCCTGCATGTAGTACTTTATGTACTCCGTACACAGGCACGCACCTGTGTAAACATGGTGCGGAGGAGTCCCAGACGTCTGCATGCTTGGGCATGCATGTGTCGGCTGCTGCTGCACACATTGTCTGAAATATTTCCCGATGTCTGATGTGAACCCGCCTCTTGCCATGAGCCCACATTTGCTCCCCGACGTACGTACATACATACATATGTATGTACGTGGCAAGACCAGAAGCCGAGAGATGACGCTAATAGCTGCACAGAGCCTAGGCGCATATGAGGACTAGATGTGGGACGCTCGATCATGTGTGCATTGATCCTTGGTGGCGGAAGAAAAGTGGTGTTGGCGCCCATTTCTTCTTAGGCTCACCAGCACGACCAACTGAATATGTGACGATGGCTTGCAGAGAGCACGACAAATTTGTGACACATGCGCCATGTCATCAGAATCTCACGCGTGGGACATTGGCGGTGGCAAACGTTGGGCGCGAGACGGCGTGCGGAGGGAGCAAGAGGCACGCAAAGAAGGAAAGAGGGGAGTGGCCTGGTCCTTTCGACCCGTCTAAAGGGTAAAAGAGCACCTCGGTCTCGGCGCGTGACGACAAGTTGCTCTCTTCTTTGTTGACCAGTGGTACTCGGTAATACTGATGACCCCAAAGACCAAGCAGCATGCAGCAGTCTGGGTCCCCCTTCCCCGGCCCGATCGGGCACGCACCCCGCGTTGAAGTACATATGGAAGTACATATAATAATAGCCTTTTTTGCTTTGTCAGTAGGGCGCGCGGCCAACAAAAAGGTCGACATGGGCAAAACTGCCAAGACAAAATAATTATACCCGGCGGACGTGGCTCTGCATTGCTGCTGCTGCATTGAGCGGCACCCGTCAATCTGGCGCAGGCGCTGTGCCACAGCCGTCGTGCAACACGTCGTCCACCCGCTCCTTCTCACCGAGCCGTCTTTCTCCTCTCCCAACTCCTTCCCGACTCTCGTCGCCCTGTCGTCCAGCGAAATCAGCCCTTCCTGCAGCCACTGCTACCGCCTTCTCCCCGGGGCACATGCACAGCGGCGGCACGACTTGCCCTGTTGGCCCGCGTCCTCCCGCCATCCTCCTGGACCTGTGATTGACGGAAAGCAATCGGATTCGTTGGCTTCACACCGAAGCACAGCATCATATCATCATCGTCGTCATCATCGTCATCGCCGCCGCCGCTTTTGACAGTACCACTGTCAGCCATTGACCGGCTGCCCAAACCCCCTCAATCTTGTCCTATCAGCTGCCGCCGTCGACGACGCTTGTTTGCTGCGGCGCTGCTCCCCAGCCAAAACCACGCACCACCCTGTCGGCGCAGTGACATTCAAGTCGCGATAGACAACCATCAGGACCATATCCTCCGTTCCCGCGCACCGGATACATTCCTCTGGCGCTAGTCCGTCCTCCGTTCGTCCACGCGTCCTTCCCGGCCTTTTCTCTTTTTCCCGTCTGCGCGAGCAGGCCTGGCCTTGATTGGTCGTACTTCCCTCGGTCCTCACGCGGACTGACACTGCCCCGCGAAATCCCTGTGCATGTACCGCCCGGCCGGTAGTACATCAGAGCCTCACACCACGATCACGATGGTCTCACAGACAGCCCTGGCTAAATGAGACAGACAGAGTAAGTCGCGAAATCATGCCGTCGACGCACAAGTTCGTGCAGTACGGCAGCGGCTTCCTTTCTGAACCTCGGCTTCTGGCTAATGGGACGGCAGGACCTGAGGTTCCAGCTCGTACTTGCACGGCCACTTACTCACCGTAGGCAAAGTACTTTAGTGTTGTCAAACGCTGTTAGTGCACGCGACGAGCGACCATGGTGAGTAGATACGTTCTCCAGCGACAATGAGGCTTGACGTGCACGGGATATGCCATAAGCTGCGCTTCCCTTCTGCAACATCCTGCCTTTTCTCTCCCATGTCATCGCGTCCGGGCTGACACGACCATCTTTGCCCTCTGTGTACTGTAACAAATCATTGAATATTCCCAGTTCCCTACGTGCCGCTGCAACAGCTCCACCTGATATTGGAATTGTTGGCCGCCGCCCTTTTCATCTTTTGTTCCCCATTGGCCTTTCATGTCAATTGAAACGGAGCAGATCATTGATTCGTGTTTAGGAAGTCTCGTCGTCTGTTTCTCCGCAGCGGCGCCGGCCCTACGAAGACAGCGAGCATCTTCCTTCGTTGGCCCATCCGTACGCCGTGCTACCCGCCAAGCCTTGCCAGCAGAGTGCGTTCGGGCGCGAATTCGTACTCGAGCGCGACTCATTCCTTGGACAGCCGGAAAGCTGCCCTCCTTGCCGGCAGCAGCAGGGCCCAGCCAAGCGGCGAAAGCTGACCAGACCTGCGAATGCAACGCCGCAGCTATATGTGACTTCGACACATCAGACCGATCATCAGAAATCCCACCTTCACACCAGATTCGAGGGAGGTCTAGCCCACCAGCGCTCTATTTTGTCCAACTGGAATGAATCGACAATGATGCCGTCGCAGGGTCTCACCCAATTACCTAGACGAATGGCTGAGCTGGTCTGCGGCAGATGCGGATTGGACCGCAATTCTTACAACGGTAGGAGCATTCTTTTTCCACATACTCCTCACTCCTTCTCTCTCACTGTTCCGAACTCTCTGTCACAGTGACATGTCTTGGCTGTAACCCTGATCCTGATACTTCTCTTCAAGACTGCGCTCCTCTCCTGCCGCAGATCAAGCCTCCGTCGAGTGAGCTGTATCAGCCATACACTGTCGAAAAATCGCCGATGATAGAGGCAGAGATCGGAGGTTGGTGTGCGGATATCACTCCCTCCGTTGACGCCGCGCCCTCGCTCATCGAGGATGCTATTCCCCGAGTCTCCTCCCATATGTCTACCCTTGTGCAAGCTATACACCCGCAGACTTCGCCAAACTCCTTCCCTCGCGAGTGTCATATTTCTCATAAGAGTCATCCCACGATCCCATTGCAGTCCGATTATCCGAGCAGTAGAGAAGACAAGTACCTTGCGATTTCAACGGCCCTGGGGGACGACAGGAGGCTCGAGGGTCAAGCATGGACAGACTGCTACACCACTACTGGTGCATTCCCAGCTCCAGCATTGACGAGCGATCGTGGAGGTACGGGCGTGGGAATGATGGCGCCAACCAACCTGGCCGTTGATACACTGGATGCAGACGGCATGGGCCCGCCTGCGCTTCGACCGAGTACATTATCGATGTTCTGCTCTCCCATTGAAGCGGAAAGCAGTCTTGCCATTCAAAACACAAAACGAGGTCCATTCAAAGACCTCCGCCTGCGGGAGCAAACCGCGCAGACTCGGAGAATTGGCTCCTGCATCCGCTGCAGGATGCAGAGAATTCGTGTAAGTGAATGCTCGGATGACCCGTCCCTGTCTGCCCTTTGTCTCTGCTCATCTGGTCGCCAATCCATGTGGCTTACATATTACCTTGGCCAGTGTCAACATAATCCCGACGATGAAGGCGGCCCGTGCCTCACCTGCAAGAAGGTGAACACGAAGGTCAGTCGCTTCCCGTGTTTGAGGTACAAGATAACAGACGTCAAATTGTTCAAGGTTGGTCAAGTGCCAGGCTTCGAATGGACGAAAAGGTGGAATAGCAATATATTGGATGAAATCAAGAAATGGGCCTCGTCAGAGGTGAAAATCATTTGCGTCTCAAAAGGCGAGTCCAGGCACCACATTGCCCTTCGCGTCCGAAAGTTCGTCCCGCTTGCCGGAGATAAACTGGAGCGCACATGGGACTACTATGGCACGAAAATGTCGGTCAAAGTCCCGCCTTATGCACTCGTCGATCTCGAGCACGGCAAGTCAGAATACATGCAGCTGATTGCCAAAGCGATGGGAGAAACGCTACAGAAGAAGCTCACAGAGGTCCCAGACCGATCTCCCGGACTGCTGAGATTGGCGTACAAACAAGCAATCATGTTGTGTCGCGACAAGACACTGCCCAAAGATTGGCAGCAGCTTCTGCTCTGGACGTTTCAGCTTTGGGTCGCAGTTCGGCTCTCCACGACGTCGGACTTCATCGTTGGAGAAGAAAAGCTCGGCATGCCGGATGATATCCTAGATGCCACGAGTCCCAATCCTGGAAAGATACCCGTTCCGCCCGTGCTCGGGGCCCAGCTTGACGTCGTCTTGATCCACCATATACAGACAAATCTGAGGCGCGAGCTGCTGGAAAGGCTTCAAAAGATGATGTTGAAGAGCAGACCCGACACATGGCTCGTCACGTTTCTAGTAACATTCATACTGCTGCATAACACGGCCCTCATCATTGCACATGACGCAGCGTACGCACGAAAGCATGGCATGAGGGTAAGTTATTGCGAAAATCTTGAGACGGATTTGGGGCGCGAAGCTGGATGCGCGCTCTTTTTTTTCCCCCTCTCTCCATTCACTTTCATGTCAAAGCAAAAAAAAAAAATAAAGAAACAAGATCTTCCCTCGTTGACGGTTAAAGAGATGTTGATGAGAAATGCGCGATGTCCAAGTGCTGACAAGTCGGTTATAGCGTCGTTTCGCGCGGGAAGACAAGGTGAAGGAATATCATCTTGGTGAGACATACCTGTCCGCAGAGCTGATTCTGTCTATACCAAGCGAGCTCGGCTCTGCGCGCCGTGCTGACGACGACTAACGGCTAACGCTGTCTCTCCGACGGAGCGACTGGTGATATAGGAGCAAACATTCTTCTCGCATATTTCCATTACTGCAACAAGGGCTACTATCCATTTTCCGAAGACTGCAGAGACCAGGATCTGCAGGCAATTGCAGATATAAGAGGAGACAATTGGCTGTTTTTGCTCGAGGCGAGGAAATTTGTCAGGCAGCATAGTAAGTGCATTCCACATTCTGCATACGAACCAACAACTGTCAAGACTTGCAACGTTGTACCGCGCTTTGCCCTTACCTCAAGTTGAACCAGATTGATTGCTGGGGCGGGGCTGACGCGTGAACCGTGGATCGTCAGGAAATTCCTGGGACCGAGTGCGGGAAGAAGGTCGCTGGGAGCATAATTACTTTTTCGTGAGCCAAATGTTTGAAGAAAACTGGCAACCAAGGGTCTGAACCGTTCAAACACAACAACGAAAGAAGAAGGAACGAATGATCGGTGAGGGTGAAACGAAAGGGAAGGTGGGGACAAAGCAAGCAAATGAGCAAGCTGACAAGGAGTTGAGGAAGCAGCAAGCCACTGTCATCCTGGGCCGGGCAGACTTCAGCCAATCGAGAGAGGAGGCGGTGAGCGATTGCTTTGGATGGGCGGGCGGGCCTTTCCCGTCATACTTGGGATCTGATCACACGAAAGCGAAGATGCGTGCCGTGGCCGGTCACAATCCAACGAAGCGAGGAAATAATCAGCCGAGCAGGGTTGAACACGGACAACCGATGATGCGCACAAGACCAGCAGCGGGTAGATGCACTGAGCGGTGGCATCGAGAGACCACCGCGCTCTTCCTCCACCGAGCACGGAGAGCACAATCTTCAAATCGTTCCGTGTTGATGGCATCACGCCGCGGACAGTGCGTCGATGTCTTTTCTGTTCCATTGTTCACTGCGGCCGCACGCATTGCTCGGCTCCTCCGGCAAAATGGCGGCAAGTTGGATACAGCCTTGGAGTTTGCTGTTCCACGAGACCGCTTTCCTCTCTTCTCTCTTTTGCTCGCGCTTCTCCGAGAAGTGACACAGACATGCATGGACCCCGGTCGCGGGATCCAGCAGCGCGGACCTGGCGAAATGACCCATTTGCATCTGCAAAAGTAAAAGTTTGATGCTCCTTGGAGCGCGACTCTTCTACCTTGTTTCATGTTTGTGGCAAGCCTCTGGCTCTTGTCTGCCTAGCAAGCCCGGAGTGCAGCTGCTCAGTCGGCTGCTCAAGGCTTCCAGCTCTGGCTTGCGCGAAGCCACCGACGGCTTCGAGAAAGTCACCTTGAAGAAACCCGCCACACCGGTTCGGTGGAGATTGACTAAACGACGGAAGCGTCGGCTTGTTTCCTGGCGAGTATGGGTGTATTGAAAGTACCTGTCCCCATTCCTTTCATCTCTCATGGGCGCCAGCCTCCCTTTGGAAGGCCGCAGCGTCTATCGTGTAACAATCAATGGTCATGGAAACGTCGTGGCAGATCACAACATTTTGACGTTGCTCTGCACGAGCCTGGTAAAACATAATACAAGAAGTCCGAGCGGCCACCTTATTCCACAATTGTATATACGAGCATGCGGCTTTCCGTTCAACAAACTTTGCTCACCAAGAATAGCGAGGTCCAATCTTCTGAGACCTGAGACGTGCTTCTTATAGCAAACCAACAGAAAACATGCTTTCCGCCCAACAACGGGAGGACTCGAGCACGGCATACATATCAATGAATGCGCCTCTTGCTTTGCCGATGTTCCCCGTCTTCTCTCCCTTCTCTCTCATGTTGTCCGCTCATTACCCTCTCAGATCCATTTGGGGAGTCCTAAGTGCAACCTCGCATAGCCAGGTCAGCAGTTGCCAAGTTTTGGGAGCCGATCATACCCTCCTGCTTCTCGAGGTGTGAGGAAGTCGCATTACGTACCTAACGGCCAGGGCAGCTGACGCTTCCGTCGCCAAGGGCTGGATGCGATACAATGGCATTAGCAGAGAATGGGTGCTTGACGGCTCCGGAGTGGTGCCCATCTCGCAGTCCTTGCTTCCCCACGACACTGAACCAAGGTCCCAGTTTGCCCAAGGATTTCCCTCGGTCTCTCAACTCACCGTTAGCTTGGCAAGGTAGTCAATTTATGGGAGACTCGGACTACGTGCTGCGACTGGGCAGTAGTGACCTGCAGGAAGTCCGAGATGCACTATGCAGCTTCAAAGGTAAGTCTAGTGCTTTGCGAAAATCAGGGTGGCATCGCGGCTTACGCAAAGAGCGGCAGAGCTGGGCCTCGATGGCGACTTGGTGTCGAGAGACAATTTCATCCTGCCCACCCTTGCCAAAGAGCTCGAAAAGATGCAATACAACGTGTACCAGGGCAGAGGCTTTGGCCTGATCCGTGGGCTGAACCCGGGAGAATTCTCTGTTGAGGATCTGACGACCATCTATCTGGGGATCCAGTCTTACATTGCGAATCGCCAAGGCAGGCAGGACAACAAGGGGAACATGATGGGTAAGCTGTTGATACTTCCTTGACTTTCCAATCTTGGCACTCGATGTATTGGTTGTGTTTGTGAGTTAGGCACTGACAGTGTCTTTCGTGACAGTCCACATCGTTGCAGACAACTCGACCAGGATGAAAGCCACACATCATCGTCATTCGACCTCTGAGATTGTAGGCATATCCAAGCCTGGAGAGACGATCAGAAGCATGGCTGACCAGTACAAATGATTGCAGGCATTTCACCACGAAGAGGCCGGCGATGTGGTGAGCTGGCTGACCAGAAACGCCGCTGCTATCGGTGGGAAGTGCATCATCGCATCGTCTTACACAGTCTACAACGCGCTTGCATCTACGCGCCCGGATCTGATACGAGCCCTGGTACGGTCCGACTGGCCCTTTGCCTTGTGAGTGCGTCCTCGAAAGAAAGCCCGCATAGACTCGCTCTGCAGCTGCAATCAGACAGCAACTGAAGCTCTCTCTCGCTCTTGATAGGCCACACTTCCACTGCCGCCCCGTTCTGTTCCACAAAGAGGGCAACATGATCATGAATTTCGGCAGAGCTGCCCTGCTTGGCAGCGCGAGCCACACCCGTCCAGCTGGTCTGCCGCAGCTGACCCCAACGCAAATCGAGGCATTGGACGCCATCGAAGTCATCGCTAGGGCCACGCAGCTCGAGATACCCACACAGGCAGGAGACATACATTTCATCAACAACCTGGTCATGCTGCATCGGCGCGAGGCCTTTGTCGACGGAGACTCATCTACAGAAAAGCGTCACTTGGTTCGCATGCGACTTCGAGATGACACCATGGGCTGGACCATCCCCAAAGAGCTCCGAGATGAATGGGACAAGGCTTTTGATCCAAAGTTGTGTCGAGTTTGGCATCTTCAGCCCATGCCAGACGGTTATTTCCCGCTGAGATCTCAATCGAATTGAAGTACACTCCGACGCTGACAAGCGACTTACTCATATATGGCAATGACTGTTAGACACGTGGGTCTATCACCCGACGCCACTGGTCTCTGGCCTTGGCTACGCAACCGGTCTGGAAAAAAGGAAGCAGCAAGTTGCCGTGAGGAGCCTCGTCTTGTCACTGTCCCTATCTCTTCGTTTCTCTGTCATTCTCTCCATCTCCCCCCCTCCCCCAATTACCCTTGTATAATCTTGCAATCTACTGGGCAGCACCCATCTGCCCTCAAGTCCCTGTTCATTTCTAAAACCAATCTAGACCACAAATATTGCATTTTTTTTTATGGTACCCAGCGCATCTGGATGCTCGTGGGTCGTTTCAATCTTGATCTTTGTTACGATAGACTACATAGAATGTGAGGAGTAGCCCATGATCCTCTTCTATAACGTTCAACTGGTGAAGTTGACTCGCCAGAGTCCATGTGGCCAGGAAGTGAGGGTTGAGATGCACCATAGCAAGGGATGCTCACAGCCTGTCTACTCAACATATCAAGACATACATGACGTGGACCTTGAAATAGCAGGGCCGTCCCAGCAAGACATGACTGCCAGGGCAGGATGTCAAGGCTAACAGGACTCGTACCAGGCGATCATGTCACTGGCAATCTTTTGGGGCATGATACGGGACTCTACCTAGCCGTGAATCCTCCATCCCGCAGCTACTCTAGCTTGGACAGCAAGACGTCACTTTTCCATGGAACTCAACGGCAATCGCCACGCCATGATACGTAAACTTCCGGAAGCAGGAAATATCATAGCGCGAAATGGCTTGTTCTTGCATCGCTACGTTGCTTATGGCCGGCCAACATCCGAGTCGCGAACGGACACGGGCTCTCTGGGCGTGTAGGCGTGTTGGTGACGGGATTCGGAAGAAGACGGAACGCATTCCGCTTCAGCACTCCATGGCAGCGTATGATTCTCGGCCAGATCATGGTTTGGCGGGTCGTATGACGGTGAAGGGCTCGTACACTGTGACGGTGATCCGTTGGCGCAATCGGAGGTTGGCTATTGAATCGGAGAGCAGGAAAGCAATGGGTGGGAGGGATGTAGGTGGAGATGGCCAAAGGGATGACGATACGGCCATGTTTTTCGGGGTTTTTTTTAATGTGATCTTGCACATCATGTTGGAAGAAGGGGGCCTTGGTTTTTTTTTGGTGTAATCTCTTTGCTTGGGAGCAGATCAGAACAAGCAGAAGATTCTTACCGTGCCGGATGGGAGATCATGCTTTGCTGCTCTCGGGGCACAGGCATACTTGTCAAGTTTGGACAAACGGGTTCAAAGAAAGGACCTCGGTTTGCCTCCCACGGCGGGAGGCAAAAGATGCGCGTATTGGAAGAGGTGTCCGAAGTTCGGACGGAGGTGAGACGTCCGTTTCTACGAAGTGCGAGGTCGCAACTTGCTTCTCCTTTCTCGTCTGCCCCTGCCCTCCATCCCCTCTTTGACGGTCTGTTCATGGAGGCGGGGGCGGCTCTCAGACACGGAACACGGCCGTGATACATGAGACAGGGGATATGGCTCACAACATTTCAAGGCTCTTCCGAGCCGAAAGAGGTGTGTGGCAAAAGGAACGAGGGCAAGAGATGGCCAACTCGTCTCTCGCATCCAAGACTCGTTTTCACCAGGCCTAGAACCCCATTTTACGTGGTACGTTGACATTCATGACAGCCGAGGACGGCAGTATGACGTGTTTCGAACCCAGCAATTCGGAACGAAAAATGGCACGATGAAGTCGTATGGATGGATGGATGGATGGAGGGGGCGGGGCTCCTCTTCTGGTTCGGCTCGTTTGATTGAAGGGGGGGAAACGACATCGTCACTCCGACTTGGCTTGATGGGTGCCTCTGCGGCATGATGCAGATGTCTGACCTTGCCGATGACAAGAGCCAATGGAAGCTGAGCCGCTTAAAGGCTTTCCCGCACGAGCTGACACGCCATGCTTGCATGAAGAAAGGACGGGCCGTTGCGACGACAAGCTGTCGACGATGGGCGGCCGAGGGCGTCGTCGTTGTTGATCTGTGGGCCACGAGTGGGGTGAAGCGAAGTACCGACAGTGCCTCTTAAAACGGCTGGCAGGTGCCAAGATTGGCGCCAAAACGGTAAGGACGCGTTGCGGCAGTACTACCTAGGTACTTTACCACTTGCATGCACGCAACGGGCATCCAAGCAGCTTCCAAGGCAGGTGCGTCCCCTGTGTTGCTCATTCCATTCTTTCAACGATTTTTCGCTGTTCTGGCTGTGGCTTGGATCAGCAAGCCTGTCTAAGGTAACGTACCTAAGGTACCTAGGTACCTACCTGTACCTACCTGTACCTAAGTAAAGTAAGGTTCTGAGGTACTTCAAGGACTTGCCCAGAAATACACTAGATTGCTTGCTGCAGATATTGTGTACCTGAAATAGATGGGGGTCTTGACTGATTTTCACGTACCCGATACCTGAGGCTGGCGCCTGTCCAGACACACACAAAGCCCCGTCCAGCAGGTGTTACGCAGAAATGCCACTCTGCCCCAGTTCCATTGATCCCCATCATCAAGTTAATCAATCGCCCAGCCCCCCCCCTTTACCGGACACCTTGGCGCTCCGTTCCCGTCTCATCCCATCTTAACGGCGCAACCAAGTTTTGCAGATCCTCGGCTTGGTGACACTACGCGCTGGGGAGATGACACGCGATCGGCGCCGATTAGCACCCCGACGCACGTCACCTTGACGGGCTCTTCCTCGCCCTCGAACCTCACTTCGCGAGTCATGGCGCCTTCGACGCGCGCCGGTCAGCGTCTTCGCCAGGAGGGAGCCGGCTACCAGCCCATCCACCAGGACGATGGCGAATTTTCACCAAATCTTGTCCCAGAAGACTTGACATCGCAACGCTCCAAGTCGGAGACACGATGGCGTCTGGCCACCTACGTCCTCTCCGTCTTGCTTGTCGTCCTCGTCGGCCTCAACATCTTCGTGACGCTTCCGTTGGCCTTCGATGGAAAGGACCATGGCGACTCCTGTCCGTGTCGCCCGAGCAAAGTACCGCAGTACTTCCAAACCTCACCTGAGCTTTGGGCCGGTCCGACAGCCACGGGGCGCCCTGCCTTCATGGCCCAGACGAGAACCTTTGATCCGACCGCGACCTACGTGCCCAACGAGCCACTGCAAACGTCCATACCCATTGACGGCATGGCAAGTGGGAACGAGAGCGTCTTTGGTCTGATGGGATATCTGTCACCCTATGTTCCGTCACCTGGTTTTGGCGTTGACGAGTACCCTCTCCCGCCCGATGCGGAAATCGTGCAGGTCCAGATGCTTTCTCGCCACGGATCTCGATATCCGACCAGCGGAGCCAATGTCGTGGCCCTGGCCGAGAGGCTTGCCAACGCTTCCGAGACGTTCAAGCCCAAAGGGACACTCAAATTCCTGCAAGATTGGACATACGAGCTCGGTGCTGAGATTCTCGTGCCCAAGGGTCGTCAAGAGCTCTTCGACTCTGGTTAGTGACGTGGCCTTTTTTGCGGAGCCCGAAGCTGGTTTTACTGCTCTCAGAGCACTGACGGTCATACTCTCAGGTGTCCTGCACAGCTACATGTACGGGAGTCTGTACAACCCCCAGAGCAAAATCATTGTCCGGACTACAGTAAGCGCACAGACCCGCAGGGAATTAGTTGGCAGCAGCATGGCATAGCTGACAAGTGAATAGACGCAAGACAGAATGTTGAAGTCTGCCGAAAATTGGCTGGCTGGTTTCTTTGGTCTCGAGTGGTCAGTGATGGCCGTCAAATTCATGTTCAAGCGCACAAAAGTCTTATTGACATGGTCAGGACCAACAACGCCACTATCGAGGTTATCATTGAGGCGGGAGGATTTAACAACTCCTTGGAAGGGTCAGCAAATTGTCCTAATTCCTGGTCGAAATCTCCTGGAAACTCAGCTCGCGATATATGGACTCGGGAGTATCTCAAAGATGGTGAGCCGTACGATTCTGCACAAAAACCCACAACAGGGCTGACCGTCTGTATCTCTCTACAGCACAAAGGCGATTCCAAGCTATGACGGAGGGGTTCAATTGGACCATCGAAGACGTTTACGCGGCGCAAACCATGTGCCCGTACGAGACTGTAGCTTACGGCTTCAGCAAGTTCTGTGAACTGTTTACGTACGAAGAGTGGCGCCACTTTGAATATTCCATTGATCTCTTCTTCACCTCCATCAGTGGCTTTCATAGTCCAACAGGGGTAAGTCATCCATGCATTTGCCTTTTCCCAAAGCAGAAAGACGCGAATGGAAGAACGAACGCAAAGAAGCATCTGAATGATACTGATGATCGAGCGCGGGTAACAGAGAGCCATTGGAATCGGGTACCAGCAAGAGATCATGGCGCGTCTGAAAAACCACACCCTCGGCTACTCGGGGTCCCAGATCAACGTCACGCTCGACAACAACACCGTGACGTTTCCTCTGAACCAAACGCTGTATTTTGATTTCTCCCATGACACCAACATCGTCTCCATCTTGACCGCCTTCGGTCTGACCCAATTCGCAAGCGACCTTCCCGCAGACAGGTACCCGGGAAAGCACAACTTCACCATCTCGCACCTCACTCCGTTCGGGGCCCGCCTTGACATGGAGATCATCAAGACGCCCAAACCCCTCTCGCCCAACCGCGACGGCTACCTCAGGGGCAACGAAACCAAGTACATCCACTTTGTGCTGAACCAACGCACTGTGCCCCTGGGCAAGAGTTTCCCAGAGTGCGGGGACAGACGAGACGGGTGGTGTGAGCTGGAGATGTTCTTCAAAATACAGGAGGGAATGCCGGCAAAGGCCCAGTATGACCATGCTTGCTTTGGGGAGTATGAGGCGGTCAAGTATGGGGAAGTCACGGACGGAGCTCCTCCGCCTTCGTAATCACGGGGACTAGATGATGCGTTGCTGACATGGCGAGGTGGTGAGAAGGGGGGGATCATGTTGGAAGTATTGTCCAGAGATGTTTATCTGAGGGTCAGCGCAGTCGACGGGAATGTCGTGTGACTTGGCAAGCTGCGGGTATGGTCTTTTAGACGATGACGGTTGAATCTAATGTGGTACCATAATTGAGATGATTTAATTCTGATCCTCCGTGTGGGCGGGACGGGTAAATCTGCTATACTTGTAGTTATACCCCTAGTTGTGAGTCTGTCATGTGTTTTCCCTCCGGTTCACTTCCGGTGCATCCTTTCTCCAGGTAGGTTTTTTGGCAAAGTCTATTTTTTTTTTTCAAAGCTAAGCGTGTGCGCTATCCCAAATGGCATATATAACAGAAAGGTGGAAGATGGCAACGCGAAATCAGACAGCACGCCGGCTATGAACGCTGTCGATGTGCGGCAAAACAATAAAAAACACAGTGGTCTAGTCCCTCTTCTCCGGGTCAGCAGGCCTTCGACTGTCCTCGGGTCGATCCCCCAATGACGAAGCCGACGACTTGTTCCCGCCGCCGCCGCTGTCGTCCACACTGCTATCCCTGACCATGCTCGCGTGCTCGACAATGCCATGCTGCGGCGCAAGGACAGCATCCGAGCCATGGCTCGCCGGCTCGCCGCTCGGCGGACTCCAGGCCAGAAAGTCCCTCCGCACCTCGACGTAGTCGTAGGAGAACTCGCCGTGTTGGTCGTCGTCCATGCCGAGCAGTTCGGCTTCTTCCGACGCGCGCAGCTTCAGCCCCGGCACGAGGTCGATCAGCTTGGCGATGACGGCCGACATGGCGAATGCGTACGAGGACGAGGCGGCAATGGCGGCGACCTGCCAGCCCAGCAGCTTGAAGTTGCCGTCTATGAAGCCGCCGGTGGCGCCGACGTTGACGCCGTCGAGGCCGATGATCTTGCCGGTGGCGAAGAAGGCGTTGAAGATGAGGCCGACCATGCCGCCTATGCCGTGCTCGGCGAAGACGTCGAGGGAGTCGTCGATGCGGATGAGGAATTTGACTGACGGCACGGGTTGAGTTACTTTTTCCCCTCTCTCTCTCCTGCACAGAACTTCAAGGTGATACGGGGAAAAGGGGGAAGGGGGAGGGGGGAGCAAACACGTACTCTTGGTGCCAAAGTTGCAGCACACGCCGGCTACGACGCCCAGGATGATGCTCGCCCAAGGATCGATGAAGCCAGAGGCAGGCGTGGCGGCGACGAGACCCGAGATGGTACCCGAGCACCAGCCAACCATGGACCACTTCCTCGCGAGGCGAAAGTCGAGCAGACACCAGGTCATGGCGGCGAACATGGCCGTGAGGCACGAGTTCCAGCAGGCCATGACAGCGCGCAGGTTGGCACCAAACGACGACCCGCCGTTGAAGCCCAGCCAGCCAAACCACAGAAACACGGTGCCCAGGGTGATGAGGGAGATGTTGTGCGGGCGAAAGTTCATCATCATCTTGTCGTTGCGCCGGCCCAGCACCCACGAGTACGCCAGGGCCGAGACGCCCGAGCCAATCTCGACGGGACAGCCGCCGGCATAATCCAGCACGCCGTTCCGGAAGCCCCAGCCGTTGGAGTTCCATACCCAGTACGCAATGGGACAGTAGACGAGCGTGGCCCAGAAGAAGGTGAAGAACATGGCGGGCACGACGCGGCCGCGCTCAGCCACGGCCCCGACCGTCAGGGCGGCCGTGACGGCGCAAAACATCATCTGGTAAAACGAGTACAGGAGCGCCGGGATCAGCGGCGACCCGACCGACGGCGTCGCCCACACGTTGCGCAGCCCAAAGTGCGACAGGTCCCCGATGAAGGCGGTGCCGGACGACTGGGCAAACGCGAGCGAGTACCCCCAGAAGTACCACTGGAAGACGACGACGCTCGACGACATCATGACGACCCAGAGCATCGACAGGGCCGACTTGCGCCGAGCGAGGCCCGAGTACAGCAGGGCGATGCCCGGCACCATCAACAGCACCAGACATGCCGACAGGAGGATGAAGGCCTGGTCGCCCGCCTGGTACCACTGATTGAGATTCTGCGTGCCTGCGAAAAGACAAAACACGTCAGTCCCTCCTCTCCTGGCGCTTGCAAAAAAAAAAACGAGGCAGCTTACGCGAATCTCCTCCAATGTCCTTATCCGTGCCATTGAAGACAGTGGGCGCCCCCGTATGGGCATACGACATGATGAGAGAGAAGAAGAAGGGATCCTCTCCCAGACCGCCTTCCCGTTGACAGGTGAAGAGGAGTCAGAGTGACCCTTCCCTCAACTCGAAGCTGGTCAACTCGAAGCTGGTGATGGGAAGAAATCAAAAAGCCAAGCACACCGAGACAGACGCACAATGATGCAAGATGCAGCACAACGCGATCCACCACCGAAGAAACGGCATCTGCAACCCAAGCCCGCCCCTCCGAGACCATATTACTCCTCCTAACCTCAGACCTCAGCCCCAGCCCCAGCCCCAGCCCCAGC
>JARJRV010000619.1:0-15954 GCA_030783925.1 Aschersonia sp. MBC 735 | reverse complement strand
GGGGGGACGAACCATGGTGAGGGTGGTGGTGATGATGGTTTGTTGGCGTGGGTGCAGGGTGTGGTGGATGGGACGGGTGTTTTGTGGGGAGGTGGTTGAGCTGTGGTGGGTGCGGGAGGACGTTTTTGCGGGTGGTTGGAGGAGGAGTTTTGGACTTGCACGCACATGGTTGGAGGCGTTGACGATGGGCATGGCTGATGTGAGGGCAGCTTGCTTGCTGCGCTTGCAATCGTCGAGCAGAATAATTGCTGCTTTCTCGACAATGGATGTCTGGAGGCGAGACGTCAGCAAAAGCTGCGACGCCCTCGTCAAAGCTGATTCAGACCAAGCCCTTCGACGTCACCAGGTTCAAGATGCGAGTGCATGCAGCTTTGGGTGACAACCTCCATCGCAGCATGATTGATTAGAATCAGTCGCGTAGACCGCCGCCGTACTGTGTTCCGAGCCTTATGTTTGCCTGAGATCAGTGACGAGAACGAGGAATATGGCTAGCTCTTAGTCAGCTTGACAAGTTATGATGTTCACTCGCATCAGTCGCAATACAGATTAGAAGCAAATAGCAACGATAGTCTGGCACGGCTGGGCTAAATGTTGAAGTCACCGTTGGCGACCTCTGGGCATGAAAGCCACGGCATTTTACGAAGGCCTTGTCAGTTCAGATGGCATGGCAAGTCAAAACCAAGGGCAAACGTTTGACTTATTGGTAAAATACCAGAGGAAACGGTAACAAAAGCGCCTTTGCCACGTCGCGGCCTTTATACACGTCTCTTATGTCCCCCTCCCCAAGCCAATCTCAGCGCATCCTGTCCCTCCACGTACACGTACCGACCCAAGAAACTTGGTGGCAAGTAGAGGCAGGTCGCGATGCAGTGAAGGAGCGTTGGCCGCGCGAATACGCCGAGCGGCTCAGGTTTGGTCTGCCAGAGGTTCTCCCGTTTCACATGTCACGTACCATGCTTACAAGTGAACACCATGAGAGTACGCCATAGCTTGCGAGTAGATGGAGCACTGACATTGGCATATGTATCTCATGGGTAGTAAAGTGTGTCCGTTGTCGCAGATATTGTGGTCCATGCTTGTCTTGGACCTCGTCCTGGTGCTGCTCGCCCCTTCACCGTTTTGTCACCTTTGGAATATTGTCTACAATGTCGAGCCATCTCCTCGTTCTTGCTCATGTCTCTCACCGGAACAGGTAAAATTCGCGGCGGACAGGGTAAGGCAAGAACCAAACGTCTCAGTTGTCATAGACATGAGCCTTCGTGAGAAAATGTGCAGAAAAAAGCAGGGAATTTCAGTTGTTGCGCCAAAATTATTTTCCCGATTTCTTGGTACACTCCAGCCCTTTCTTGCCTACCTAGCTAGATGACATATCGTCCATTTCCGAGACAGCGCCAGTCTCGAACTCCCCTGGCCTCCTCTAGCTCGACGCACCACCACAACACTTCCCTGGCCTTCTCCGTCTGCCCGCTCTCTTCATGAGCACGAGCCAGGGCGAACCAAGCGTCCGTGTAGTCCCAGCCAGTGCCGAGGCGCGTGAGTCCAGAGAGAAGAGTCAAGGCACGCTCTCGAGCAGCAAGTCGATCGATGAGGAGCAAACGTGATGCCTTGTACGGCGCGCGCACCTCATCGTGCGTGCTGCCGACAGATGTCTTGGATGAACCCGGCGACGCAACATGGCGGCTGAATGATGGACCAAGGCCGAGGGGCGTTGATGGCAGCATCCCGTAGTGGTCCATGATGGTTGTCTCCATTGACGGCGAAAATTCAGCTGTTGCCTCGTCATACGCCGGACTGTCTAATGATGGCATGGTAGGAGGCGGCAACAGCTTCTCGCTATAAATGTCGAGCAGAATGTTGCAAAGCCCGACTGTCGCGGTTGGATGATCTGGAGAGTGGGTGACAGCGGTCTCAAAGTCTGATTTAGCGCTGTAAGGCAAGCCCTTAGCTAATCCCAACAGTCCCAGCTACGATTTGTGTCAGCGTCCATCTCATCCATGGCATGAAGTCAACTCAAAAAGACGGGGCGGGGCTTCGTGGCTGGAGAATCATCCTACCTCTGACCACACGTCGGCCCAAAGTCCATCAACACTTCTCCATTCAGCCCAGTCACCATCCGTTGAAGAGCTGGCAGCGGACGTGCCCGTTTCCAGTCCTGCAAGCAGCCTCTGGGCCTCCAGCACCGCAGCTCTGCCGTCGTCAACGTGGCCTGCGCGACGATAGAAGCCTGCTATGGTGAGCCATATTTTGATGAGAAGTCTTCGGCGATTGGCCGTCTTTGTCTCCTGCGGAAACTGCAGAACGGGCAGCGGCTTGGGGAAAGCGGACGTCATGTCCATCGTCGCATCGACAGATTCGGAGGATTTGGTCGTAGCGGACATGATCGAAGGTAGAGACGAGACGGGTTTGCCTCTATTGAAAGATGTCGTCCGCGGAGAGGTCACTTTGTTTAAGTTGCTGAAGAAATCCGGTTGATCAGTTTCTGCGGTTGGCGTGAAGAATATTTCCCCATCCACGACGGTGGCTTGGTGGACCGTTGGATTGGAGTTGGCCGTTGATCTAGATCGGCTGGCGCTGCTGTCTCGCTTCTTAAGACTGTTTCTCTGACGCGGGCCGCTCCCCTTATCGCGACCGGCACTGGCTTTACGAGTGTGTGTGCTGGCTTCGTGATCATCTTCACCCGTAACCAGCAGCGCTGGCGCCACCGCCGGTGCTGCAGGTGTCTGAGAGCCATTCGATGTTGCCGGTCTCGATGGTATGCCGGCCTTTTCGCCCGCAGTGTTGGCGCCGCTGGCATGTCTGGCCGTGGTCGTCGTTGTCGAGGACGACCGATCGACTTTACCTCCAAAGATGCTGCCTCGAATGCTGCGGGCGGTAGCCGTAGTCTTGGCTGCAACCGAGGAACTTGGCGCCTGAGTGGATTGGGAATTGGCCGATGAAGGAGCTGTGTATGTGCCAAACATGCGAGTATAAAGTGACAAAAGTTCGGAGCTGGCATTGATGGCTGCATCCGACCCTTCCGTCAGCTCAACAAGCGCCAACTGTGTCACTTTGACTTCTAGTATGTTCTCCTTTTCCGTGTCCTCCATGTCATCAACCAAGCCTTTGGCGGACACCTCCGGCAGAACGTTGATGGAGATGGCATTCCTTGTATTTTCATTTCGAAGCGCTGCGTCACCTTTGCCAAACAAGATGCTTTCGTCCTTGAATTGCTCGGTGGCGCCTTCGCAAGCCCGAGAAGCCATAGCATAGTCCTGCCTTGCACTCAAGAGCAAAGCCAAGAGGTGCCAAAGAGGTATCAGCGCTCGTTCCTGCCAATATGGTCCTTGATAGAGGCTGTATGTCTCCTCTTGGCCTTTGTTGCAGAGCAAAGCAGATCGAACGAGCTCGATGGCCGCCGTCAGCTCACGTCTTTCTGCCAGCAGAAGCGCTAAACTGAAAAAACTCTGAATGTCCCTGGACCGGCCGTATTCGGCAGCGAGGGATTTACGCAGGCATCGAATTGCCTTTGACTGTATTTCCGTCCTCGATGCAGCTTCGTGTGTGATCCTCGACCAGTGAGCGTGGGACAGCCCAATCGCTTGCCAGGCAAGGGCAATGACGTGAGGGGGAACATGTATCCTCGACTCGCCCCGTAGTAAAGCTCCAGCATTCGTGGAGCCTCCGTTTTCTGCAGCCCTTGCCTGGGGCAATTTGGAGAGCCAGTCCTCAAGTTCGGCGCCTAATTGACGCGCCTTCTCCCCTGCCAGCTGGTGTCCGTACCGGCAAAGTGTCACGATAGCTTGAGCCATAGTTTCCAGCACTGTACCATCGTCGTCGAGACTGACTTCTTCACGGCCGGTTTTCTCCACCCTTGCCTTGCCCTTTTTGACTATCTCTAAATACGAGTCGAATGCCCTGAACGCCAAGTCGAACTCTGCCAAGGCAAGATGTACACTGAAAAGTGATCGCAAGATAGAGGGCGAGTGGAAAGTCCTCGTTGCGGCGCTGTATAACGTTTCGAGGACGTTGCGGGTTAATGCGGTTCGACCGCCCGGGCCCAAGTCTTGTTCTCTCCAGCCTCGACCACACAAGATGATCCAATTTGCCATGACGCGCTTCACAAAATCCTCGATCTCCAACCGATCTTCATTAGCTTTCGGGAACGTGGTTTCAGAGAGAACAAGTGTTCTGTACGCGGCTTCGATCTGCTGAATCTCGTGCCGCAACTGAGCTCGCGCCGTCACATCAGACGAAATTGAAACGCTGGAATCGGGCACGTATGGAAGGTCATTTTCCAAAACGTAGGACAGCGCCTCATAGTATTCAGCCCATACTCGGCGCCGAGGAACCGACCCTTTGAAACCGATCCCTCCGGCAACTGGAGCGCCCATGATATCCCAATATCTTGCCCAGGCTCTGAAGCAAGCGATGAAGTCCGGATGGTCCAGTTCAAGCTCTTCTCTTTCGACCGCCTGTGCCGAGAGCATACAAAGTTCGGTTAAGAACAGCTCGGACCAGTAACGAAGCTGTTTTCGAACGCCATGACCGCACCAGACGCCTTCTAAAGAGGGCGTCGCAAGCCTCAATGCCACGAGTGCATCGGTCCTCTGATCATTGCGCATTAGACAATTAGCCCTAAGGTAACCAGCTTTGAGTGCGCACACATTCGTCCACTCCGAAATGATATCGGCTCGTTCGGGAGATATGCCTTCTGTTTCTAGACCAGCGGGCAAATTCTCGAGAGCTTGATTGTATTCACCGACGACCCAACAGAGCCACCCTACACAGACCTTGGCCTGGAATCGGTCCTCGTATGCCTTCGTCTCCTCACTAATTACCGCCGACAGTCTGGGCAGGCGACCGGGAACATCGAGATCTTGGGCAGCTTGGGCTGCAGAAGGCCGAGCACCGGTGGCAGGCAGTTGGGAAATGGCATATTCGGTGTCGGCAGCTAAGGCGAGACCTGTCAAGAAGTAGGAGTCGAATGATGTCAGTGGGACAGAAAAGGGCATATCTCAAAGTCATCGCGTTGCCTGACGAGGAGGAAGTCATAAGAACTGTCGCGAACCTACATTCTCTCTCCGGCGCATGCTTCCGGACCTTGCGAATTAGCTCAGGCACTACACCCCAATTGCCCTCGCAGCGAGCGCTGTTAAGCTGCTCGATGTAGCTCGCAGCCTTTGGCTAGTTGACCAACATTGGATGTCAGCTCCTCGATGTCCCGGGGCGTCAGGAAGTTTAGTAATATTGGACCAGGGGCGTCTTCTCACATTCATATTGCGACCAATTCTATGGCTCGACAGGCTAAACCAGGCGCGACCACAACCGCATGGCGCACGGCGAATGAAACGGAAGGGTTTTGCTGCCGGAAGAGGAGAGAATGATGGAGACGAATGCCGATGGCAGGATGTTGAAGAACCTGGTGTAGATGCTGGAGACAAACGCGCGCAGCGCCACCACGACCAGAAAGGAGTGATCGAAGGTGGAGATTACCAGAAAGCACCAGCCGAGACACCTTGACCCAGTCGAGAAGTTAGATGCTTGCCTCCTGCTCAGAACCTCTGTTGTGCTCGCAGAGATGGGAAGCTGCAGGTTCGCAAGCAGTTAGCCAATCACGAGCCCCTGCACGCCGCCATGGACCCATGGACCTATGGACCCACAGATCAGAGCCCTGTCCGATCCGGCCATTTGGAGGGGCGGGAATTGGGATGATTAAATTATTTTTTTAAAGTTTTGGAAACAAGAAAAAATTTACACCATAGAGAGGAAAGAGAAAATGCGGGGGGAAATATCAACTTGCTACTGACGAAAAGGACCTCGCTTTAAGAGGCCAAGGCTCTTTAGACGGGACCAGAAGGGTTTTCGATCCCCATTCTTTCGGTCACCCAATCACTCTTTGCTGAAGCTTGAAGACATCAGCGGCCCGGCCCAGCCCAGCCAAATAGCTGGTTCGAGGCTCTTGACGAACACGGGGCATGAATGTCCTCACCGCATCGAATGATGGCTCCTTCCATCCCACCTGATCTCAGTGTGGTCTGCCGCTTGCTCACATCCATCGAGCATTCACAACTACCGCGATCTGTTCCATTGCTCACGAAACACATCATCCGCTGCCGAAATGTCTTGTCGTCTCCTCAGGAAGACAAGCCCAAAGGTGACAGCTCACAAGTCGCCCTTTTAGTCCACAAGCTACGTACCAGCCTGGAAACGCTGTTGAAAAGCCGCAGTCGTGAGGCTAGGTTTGCTGCTATTGCGCTCATCAAAGCCTTGATCGACGTTGGCGGCTGGGAGACGCTGAGGACCTCGCAGCCATTGGTTGCTGGGCTGTTGAAGATTATTCAGGTATTTCAAACAAGGTTTTCAATCCATTAATCCTTTGACTAAGTTATGTCGCAGAGAGGAGACCCTTTACCAACGAAGGAGTTAGCAATCATCACGTTGACACGCATTTTTGTAGCTGTTCAGCCATTCCAGACGCTGATTCGAGAGATTGCAACTCAGAACCTCGAAGAGTTTATCAAATCATGCTTGCAGCTCATCAGGCCTTCAGCACCTGGTCAAGCACCAAACAGTCCTATGTTCGTTGCCGAGAGCGTATGCAATGCCTTTTCCACATTGGTGCGGCTGTATCCCACCACCTTCAGACCATTCAGTTCACAAATCAAGCTTGCTGTTAGGGGCTGCCTCGCGCCTACATCAACAGACAACTTCCTCATTCCCCGCTCCCTGACCCAGGCGGCGCGAAAACTTGTCATTTCTATGCACCGTGTCGCAGCCAAGTCTGGTGGCAGTGACGAGTGGGCCAAGCAAGTAGATCTTCTGTTACGAGAGCTCCATTCTACAGCGGATCAAGTCTTGCGTGGTGTGGTCGAGTCTTGGGAAGGATCATGTGGCTATACGCGGAAAGAAGTTTCGTCAGAGAGCGAGCTGACTGGAGGCCAAGACCTCAATGATCAACTGCCAGTCTGGCGAGGCCTGACGTCCGGAGTGGAACGTTTGATCGGTCTTTTTACCTTCTTGGCTGATTGCTTGCGATACTCAACTTGTTCGCCAGTGGTCATACCCGTTGATGCCCTCAGAGGTGCTGTTTCTAGGGTCTGTGACATCGCACGACTAAATCCCAGAAGCCAAAGCTGGGATAAAGCCGTGAAAATAAACGATCTCATCGATAGAGACGAGAGAGAGCAACTATGGACTGCGATACCAGATATTCACTTGTCGGCCTTGCAGCTAGTCCTAATTCTCGTCCAGAGATTCCAGCATAGCATCATTCCCCTTGTTCCTGGGCTACTTGACGATCTCCTGCGAACATTCAAGTCTGGCATTGCCAATCCCGATTCGCGACTGCTCGGATACAAACTCTTGGGCGACCTGCTGCTCCTTGTAGGGCCAACAATGTCGAAAGCAACGGTGGACGCCATAGAGACGGCCGTTACTGCGTGCTGCCGGGACTTGCAAGAAAATGCAGGCCTTCTCCAAAGCATGCCTGAACCCTCGCGAACCTCAGAGAACACAAAAAGAGCAAACAGCGTCTCAAATGCTGATCTTTTTCTCAAGCCACACGCGCCCGTCAGACACGTTACAGTTCCCATCAGTGAAGAACATAGACATGCGGCCGAAGATCTACTCACGACATTGTTGTCGCGGCTCCCCCAACAACACTTGAAGCGTGGTCTCCGTCATCTTCTTGATCAGACAGCAGTTTTGACTGGTAATCGCGAGGCCATGGGTGCCAGCGTTCTCAATCCGTACAAGGGCCCAGGCGGCCGGGTATATCCCAGTATCCTGCCCTATCTGGCACAACAGTATCCGGACGATCAGATTGTTGAAGTCATGCGCAGCAATCTCCGTACCACTAGCGCCCCCGGTATCAGCGATATGTCCGTCGTTTTCAAGGAAGATGAGCCAGAAATTGCCTCGGAAGAGGAGCGGAGCCATGCAGAGTTGGTCGAGACGGAGCGCAGCCCGCAACAAGCTGTTTTTACTGCTGCCCAATCCGATACGACAGTCAATCTTTCTACTCAAGATGGCTTCGATGTCAAGACATCAACTACTCCATTTCCATATAGGGTCAGCGACTTTGAGGCCGAGCCGATGTCAAAACGAAAACACGAGGGATTTGAGGACATGCCTGCGAAGCGGCCTCATACCCAGCTTACACCACCTGCGCATCCGACTCCAGATATCACCATGGGCGACGATCAGCCAACGCCACCTGTGCATCCGACTCCAGAAGTCACTGTGGGCGAAGATCAGCCAACGCCACTTGAGCATCCGACTCCAGAAATTACTGCGAATGAAGATGACGACAATAGCGATAGTGAAGAATCTCTGATGATCGAGGTAGAGGACTTGAACGAAGATGATGATGAAGTTTAGATGCTGTTACCAAATTCACAAAGCTCTGAGCATTTGCAGTCTGCAGTGATCTCTTTCGAGACGCTAGGCAACATTCGTGAAGCATGCGAGGCCTACGATGTATATTTGAGGCTGCGACCTTCCCAGACTTGTGTCAATTGATATACCCTGAATGAATGAATGCCCTCCAAATTTAAGTTTGAGATGACACAATGTCTTTGGCGTATCTAGTCAGATAAACAACGCCCGGGGCGCTTTTCATTATGTACGGGTATGGGGAGAAAACAATAGAACGCCGATTTTTACAAGGCCAGAGCTCGCCAAGGCAACCAGAAAAAGAAAGAAGGAAGATGAGAACCGCTATCCAAGCAACAGGTGCGAATGATGCACCGGAGTAGACTTAGTCCCGCAGCCAGGCTCTTCGTTTTTCTTCCTTTCTGGCCTTTCTCTTCTCCTTGAAAGCCTTGAGCTCCGACTTTGATATTCTCTTGTTGGACCTCTCGGCCTTCAAGCTACGTCCGTCATCGGCGCTGGCCACAGCGTCGACATCAAAGAAGGCATTCATCTGTCTCCTGGACTTGGATTCATCCGAGTGTCTGCCAGGTCCTGCATCGGCGTGCTGAAAGTGTCCAGTGAAGCGATTGAAGCCGGCAGTGGCGGTGAGAGCATCGTCCTGCGCGCCAGGGACCGCGGCGGCGGCGGCCGGCTCTTCGGCTTGCTCGTACTTTTGGGCATACCAGGCGTTGGGGTCGTAATCACCGTGAATGGCGGGATTGTACCCGCTGACAATAGCCTCGTTGGGTATCGAGGGCGTCGCGGCCGTAGCGTCCGTGGCGCGCGGATTCTCCCATTGCGTCTTGCCGGTGAAGCGATTGTAGAAGAACCAGGCTTGGGCGTTGGGGTCCCATTGGCAGTCCCAACCGTCGTCGTTGGAAGCTTGCGGAACGGGCTCGCTGGGGAGCGGTGGCGCCGACGACGACGGGGCTGTCTTGGCGGTGACCTCGCCCTCTTCAGACTCTGGAGCGTCGGCTGGAGATGCGCCGTCAGATGCTGCGGGCGAGGGCGTGGGTTTGGTGGGCGCGGGCGCCGGAGAGCGAACGGTTGGGGACGACGGCGCACTCATGGCCAAGGGGATTTCTCCATGAAAGCGAGCGATCTGTCATTTACATTGGTGAGCATCGCGAAATGCGAGACCGCGTCATGATACGTTGATGGACCTGAAGACTTAGCGGATCGAGGATCGAGCGTCGGGCTGAGGCTGCGGGCGGTTGAGTGACAAAGAGGTTTCTGGGAACGATGCGGTGTCTCCGTGGGCGAGAGTGAGCGAGGGTGAGATGGCTGTGTTGGATGACGCACGTTGGGATGACAGCAGCGTTCGGGAATGTCGCGAAGGGGAAAAATGCGGTCAGCAGAAAATCTGTCCTGAAGTGGAAAGGGCTCGTTCACAATGGATGCGCTCTGTGGTGTTTGTTATGCGAGGGAGGCTTGGATGCGAAAAAAGTGTGAGTGGGGTCCCGCTGCGAGCTGTGTGCTTTAGTCCATATTACACTGTAGCTTGACTGCAGAACAATGAAAACGAAGTAAAGCACTCAGTAAATAAAAACAGCGTCGACATTGTGCATTGGTCGGGCGAGCTCAGAACGGAAGCCTTTCCAATGACTCTGGCTCAAAACAGACATCGTGGGTTCAAGTCAGCGCCGCGCGACAAGGAGAGCGCGAGCATCCCCTGCTGCGAGCGGCTTCTGCTATAGATGCTGCCTAAGACAGGTCTGTAGGATCCTTTGTGGCACTCCGACCAACAAACTCGGTTGATCCGACCCTACTGGCAATCCGATTGTGGCTCGTGCACCCCGAAGAGGCAGCCATGCAGAGCGATTCTTTGTCTGTTGGTCCGGACACGCGGCTGGGGGCAGGAAATCCTGGATACCCTTCAGACAATGCAGTGATCCTGCCGCGAACCCTTCAACTGCACGATGCGCTCATCGGCGACCATCCTTGGCTTTCATCTCTCCGTCGCGGCCTTCACTCACGCGGCGGGCTCAGTGGTCAAAAGCTCAGATTGCGATTGCTACCTGACAAACGGCACTCAGCCGACATTCTACGCGAACCATGTCTTCTTCGACTTCAGAGACCTCGCCCGGTACGCGGGTGTGCCCCCGATCGTGGACGACGCATCTGCCGTCTCTCCTCCCACTAGCTCGTACTTCTCAAGCCCTCCGTGGACATCGACATGGCAGATGCAGACATGGAACAACTCCAAAGGAAATCGACTCAACGGCGATGCGACCGTCTTCATGGTCAACTCCCCCAATAACATCTACATCGAGGCTGACAATGGCGGCACGTATCTAAACATGCGGACCAGCCGGCTCGACGATTTTCAGACAGCTTCCGAATTCTCGGCCAAGGCGTCCGATTATCTCTACCTGTCGATGCGGGTGCTCGCGCGCACCACGGGCGCCGCAGGCGCCGTTTCCGCAATCTTCACCTACCGCGATGCGCCCAAGCTGGCTGATATTCAGGAGGCCGACATGGAAATAGTCACGGCCGGACCCCGCGACAAGGTGCAGTACACGAACCAGCCCTCGTACACCGATACGGGCGACGTGAGCAACGGGGTCCGCGCCTCCAGGAACGCCACGCTGCCTAATGGCAAGCACTGGACAGATTGGAACGTGTACAGGTTGGACTGGACTCCCGAGCGAAGTACATGGTACGTCGACGGCCAGGAGGTCGCCAGCATCGCCTTCCAGGTACCCCGGGATCCGGCCAGCATCAACTTCAACTCGTGGGGGAACGGGGGCTCTTGGGCCGGCAATATGACTGTCGGGGCGCAAGCGAGTCTGCAGATCAAGTGGATCGAGATCATCTACAACGCCACGGCTGGTGGCAAGGCGAGGAGAGGCATCGACACGAACGGCTCGGCACGCTCGTTGTGGGATCGGGCTCTGCAAAGCCGCGCCAAGGAGAGCCAATGCGGCGCCGTATGCAGTATCGACGAATCGTCCGACACGGGGACTATCTCCAAGCTTTGGGGCGTCAAGAGCTCGGATGCCAATTTGGTGGTGTCTCGCGCCAAGATCTTGACCTGCGTCGTCGGTTTTGTATCCCTAATGGCTCTCTGGGCATGACGGAAAGTTGTTCTGCAGTCGCCCACTGCTCCAACACTGTATGACGCACTTATATTGTACCCATCGGGGAAGGGAGCGTGGTAATTTACTCACCTAGCATTCGGCTCGCCTTGTACTCATCGGCCTATTCCATACAAATATTCAAGTAGATAATAGTGAAGTCCAGTTATTAACAATAGTAGGAATACTGCGGGATCAGCCAAGGACGTTCCATGGCACAGTTTAAGCCCCGCGGAAGCACACGTCCCTCGTGAGACGAACGGCGCCGCAGCCTTCCACCCAGACCTGACAACTCCCAGCCCTCGCTCCTCACCACGTCAACAACCCAGCCAGCTCCTTCCCGCCTTCCACCATCACTTGACAATCACGCGACGCGCAGAAAATTATCCCCCTCCTCGTAACACAACGTGCGAGCATCGTACCACACTGCCCGTGCAACACGACAAAGCGGGGGTGTCCAGATGTGAAACCGGGGAAATAAGCATAAAGTACGTACCAAGACCTCGCTAGTCCCCCTCGAGGCACTACCACGCACAGACTTGTTTGTTCCCAATCGTCCAAGATCTGATGGCAGATGCCGCAACCGTCAGACACGGTGACGTGATGCGATATCTCGCACTTGGTTCCTTGTACCTTGATGATAGAAAAGACCCCCTGGATCATGACACTCTCTTGATAGTATAGATTGCGATAGGTATTGGAACGGGGTCGGAATGGGCTTGCGTCCACAGAAAGTCGATACTTCGTCTGACCTGTTCGCTGGGTGGCAGTGCTGCGATGATACCATCTCTGGGAAGACGCCCCGCTTGCGATAATTCCTAACCAGTTGGGTGACTAGCTCTCGTACTTTATGTACACGAGGTTATCCACTCTCTTTCGGGCGTGGCTCGCTGGTCGACTCACAATTCAACGGATGTCAATGACCGATATCTCCACAACGGGCCATCAAGGGACTGAGTGAAATGAGTGCACCAGCATCACGAACCTACCCGAGCTTCGAAACGCTTCCTGACTACTTTGGATAGATGAATGAGGCATTTGCGAATAATCTGCCTTATCTCGGCTGTTTTTTGGTCGTTATCCTCATTACAGACGTTGTGCAAGCTTTTCTGTTTCGTATACTTCCAATCAAATGTGATGAGCCTCCAGCCCCACCCCCCTTTGCCATGGAAGCGCCCTGAATTCCTTCCTCCTGCCACTCCATGGTGTGTTGATTCGCTCGCAATGCTTTCCTGCGTACCGTACCGCCAAAGCAGCGCCTTTTCGATGAAAAAAAGAATACTTTTGATCGGGCCGAACCGTTGTGCAATGCCAACTCCTGTCCATGAGAATCACCAGAATAAAAACAAACTTTTGATATGCACAGCTTTTCTCGCCTTGGTGGAAGCCCCTCGATCTATCAAATGTGTAAAGCAGTCAAGGTCGTCGTGCCCGTCAGCCAGCTTTCGGGCAGTGGACGAATCCCACACCACACTGCAGTGACGACAAAGATGCCAGGTTATAAAATGTTCAGTCAAGTATTACCTTTCGAAAGAAATATAGGATGGACGAGAAGCTCCGCCCAAAAGAAAATGGCGCCGTGCACAAACAATTCGTTCAATAGCGTAAACGTCGATTGCTCCAATGTTCCGGTCCTTCAGCACGAAGCGACTGACAGATGTCCGCCTACTTTGGTATTTTCCTGGTCCTCTGATCCTCTGAGAGTGCTTGAGAGGTGCTGTTCACCATCGTTCAGCCCAAGAATTCAGATGCTGATGTCAAGAACACAAGAAACTTGTAGGATCCGGCATTCCAGCCGGATTCTTGTCTGTGCACCAAGTGACATCATCATCAGATGGGCGGGTCCGTTTCGTATGTATGGCTTTCATTGCGCCATGTTTATCCTTGAAGAGCCGAAAAGCGGAGTAGATTCTTTCGTACAGCAGCACCTTTCGTCTTCCCTCTTGACCCGGTCGAAGGGCAACCAGCGCCCCCGGGCATACTCGAAACGGCCGGATCACGTTCCACAGAGTAAAGCCCCAGTCTGGACGCATTACCTCAGTGGTGTCTGGTCATAGGGAAACTGACATCCCGGAAAGGCCATGCTTGCGCTCAAGCCAAAGGGGTCCCAGTCCAGGTTTTGGTGGTCCATTAGCGGGTTGGCCATGGGCGTAAACTGTTGTTGAGATGCAGAGACGTGGTGTCCGCCTTGTTCATGGTGTGGTGGTCCAGTGGAGGTGGGAGAAAGAAGCATGGGTTGGGTGGTGTCGCTGCTGAAGGCGCCCGCCCCAAACCCGCCGCGTGCACCTGGAATTTCCAACTCTGACTCGTCCACCAGATCACCTTGAACGTGGTCATAATCGTGCTCTGCAGCACATTAGCACGAGATTTGCCCCCCCAGCGCAACGGAAAAAACTCACCGAGCGAATCAACGTGATGTTGGAATGAGGGGGTGGGATAAAACGAGGCTCCTGGACCAGCTACGGAGCTGCGGGGTGTGCTTGTTTGTAGCACAGGAACCCGAGACGCGTGACTGGCACCACTGAAAGACATCTGCTGACGGGTAAGTCCGGAGATGGATCCTCGCATGGAGATGCTATCTGAGGGCGCAGGAGAGAAGGTCGACCCTGCATTCGAGGGAGAGTTGGAATGGGACGACTGCATGGGACGATTACCCGGCGAGGGAACAGACTTTTGCAGCCCGGATCCTGCTATCGGCTCGAGCTTTGGGGCAACGGTGGAGGTCGACCTACGGCTGTGACTGTTGCGATGCATCATGGGCCTTTGAATGGGTGGCGGCTGCACTAGATTTTGTGAGACATGTACCGGTCCCAGGTTGGGGCTGTCGGCCTTTGCTTGCAGTTCAGCTTGAACATCGATGCCTGCGTCGTGTCAGCGCTTGTCCAACAAGTCAATCCACAGGTGACTGGATATGCTGTAAGTGGCACGTATTGACCTTTTTCGAGAAGAATGCGCTCCAGCAAGGAGTTTTTGTAGCGGAGCATTAGACACTCATCCGCGGCATCCCGATGAGCTGATTGCAGTTTCTGTAAATTGGACTCGTGGATACGGATAGCCTCCTCGAGTTGTTTGATGTACTCAGTCCGGCGCTCACGGAATGCGGCCTGGGCCTGCCTGTTTCTCTGCTTGCGCTCCTCCGATGTTGCGTAAATCTGACACTTGAGCGTCAGTACTCCGTGACGGATCATGTACGCAAAGACTGGTTTGGATGGCCACACAGGGGAAGGAAAATGTGCTGCACCACTGCCAGGCGAGACGGGCGAGACAGATGGTGGAGTGTTGCGTGTTGTTGCGTGTTGCGGTGGGCTGCACACCTGCTTCGTGCGGGAGCCGAGCTCGAAGTGGCCATCACAATCGTGTTGAGCTCGACCGGGAGAGGGGTGTCAAGGTACGAGTTGACCACGGACGACAAAAAACTGCGGTGCGGTTGAGGCGGGATGGAAGCCAGCCGTGGTACGGTGCGGTGCGGTGCAGTGCGGTGCAGTGCGGTGCGCGTCACTTTAAGTGAGGGGAAGGAATTGGTGGTGGTGGTAGTGGTGGTGGTGGTAGTGGTGGTGGTAGTGGTGTTGGTGGTGGCATTTGAGACTCACTGGTTTGCGTCCGCCCTTTCTCTTGGGCTGTTGGACATCCTGCATCTGATTGTTGCTGCTGTTGCCGGAAGCGATGACGGATGCGGCGGGCTCTCTTTCGGGGCTCGAAGCAGCAGAGTCGTCACTCTCATCCTGACCGAGAAGGTTGGGCTTGTTATCGATGGACATCTCGTCGGCCATCCCAAGGGTCACGGCACAGGGCCTCGCAAGGTGACAGGCCGCTGTGCGGCGAGCGCCCCGAGCTCCAATGGGAACAAAACGGTAACAATCGACGCGGGCTCGTCGACGTGAGGCCGGAAGGAACCGAAACGACCCGGCAAATCGACAGGCATAGACTACTCTGAGGGCGCAGCGATAGGACGAACCCGGGAAGCTCTGCGTCGCAGTGATAACGATCGAGGTTTTGTTTGGTAGATGGAAGACTGTAGCACCGGCAGACAAGGGAAGGGGAAAAGTAAGACGACTAGACCGGGCAATGTCAGCCAGGCCCTGATGAGGGAGCTACCGGCTCGGCAATGGCGGGGGAACGGACAACAGTGGGCGTAATGTACTATGCCAGCGGGCTTGCAGCTGCAGGACGGGACGCAGGACTCGTCGCACCTTCAGGGCCGATGTTGAGTTTGAGTCCCAAGTCGGCGACGGACAATCACGAGATCAACCAGGGTAGCTCATCAGACAGACAAATGGGCGTTCCCTTGGCTTCTTTTATGTCAAGGACTGTTCCAGAAGCCCTGCCTGGCCCCGCCATACGTGGCTCTGGACGCCTGTAACAACATGCTCTCCCCGACCGCGATTGTGCCTAGTAATGAGCAGAGCAGCACTGTCAGCGAATTGGATTGCGTACACGGCCGGGCGCTACACAGACCGTTCGGGCTGGCCACGGCGGAGAGACGGGT
>JARJRV010000618.1:0-18786 GCA_030783925.1 Aschersonia sp. MBC 735 | reverse complement strand
CATCTCCTCCTCCCTCGCCCCCCTCCTGTCCTCCCCCCCCCCTGCCCTCACTTCACCGGAGCCTGGCTGGCCAAGGCAGTCGTCCTACAGACCTCACGTATCGCCATTCTGATGGGTAGCAATCCGGGACCTTGAGGTGGTGTTTGCTGATGCAGTTCGTGTGTAGCAATGCCCCTTTCCTCTCTACCATCGATCTTGCTCGGCCATCTCGAGCTTTGCAACGCCAGTACCCTTGCCCCCGATACCGCTCGACGCCCCAAGATGATCAAGTATGATCAAATGGCTTCCTCGTGGCAGCGGATCACTTGATCAATCCGACTTATCGCGATGCCGGGACGCCTGCCTGGGCTGAATGGAGTCTGTCCGCCAGGGCTGTCAGACCAAGGCATTTGCAGATGCTTTGATTGGTCCACGATGGGACTCGGAAGAATTTCAATTTTCTTCGAGTATCTTCATCGTCTCCCTGCACAGGCATCGGGGCGCCCAGCCCGAACAATGGATATTTTATCCTGATCCACTATATCTCGTCAACGCCGTTGTCATGACGAGTGTGTGGCAGTCGAACAACGTCTCTGACCAGCGAGGACAGCCCAAAACGTACTCCACAGCTCGGAGCTGGCCTGCAGCCACGCCATTTTGACTTCTTCGCAATCCACATCGTGTGTCTCACACAGTGCGTCTTTCTGAACGACCTTCCAGAAGACAGACTTTTCCTCGTCGGTGTGTGTCAGGTGGTGGGTGTCATCATTTAATACACCCACAAAATTCTACCACTTTGCTCACTTACATGCAGGCTCAACTCACCGTCTTCCTGGTTACCCACCCAGGTGGTACATACGGAGTATGGAGTACATACAGGTACACAAAGTACTTAATGTATGCCAGGGGGTGGGCGGGGGCAAGCATAGTCACAACCCATCGAGATAGGCGTCCAGGCGTCCAAAAATATTGCCGTCTCGGTATTTTGCTTCGCTCAGAAATCAATGCTAATGACACGGCCGTGGCGTGTCGGCCGTGGCGTGTCGGGCAGTCCTGCTCCCTCCAACTTGATCAGACATGTAGCAGGCTTGACATCACGGCGATGGCTCCGAATGCGCAAAGTGGCTTGTCTGGAGGAGGGAGGCAGCCCAGCGACGCGTTCCAGTTCCGGCCGAGAGCGGGCAAGTGGAATTCGAGAAGGATGAACGAAGTCGCGCCCGAGTTTGGTTTCTTGAACGCTACGCTATCCTGAGGAGACAACAAGCCACTCCGACACGGCAGCTGTATCGTTGGGTGTGACCTCCCCTTGTGCTACTGGACGAGTTCTCTGGTCCTGCCTATTCGCAAACACTGCCACCTATCCCAAGGCTCACTGCCTCAAAAGTCCAAGCCACTTCAACGGACCCCACTGAAGCTCTTCAGCCATGACGTGAGTCACCGACTTCGAGTATCACACACGCACGCGCCAAATCCTATCGCTGGTTGATGACCAGCGGATTCGCTTGACTGGTGCTGCTGTTTATCTTGATCTCTCTGAGATGGATCGCCCGCGTTTGCATGAACCAGATTGACATGCAACTCCAAATGCCAGCCTGACTTGCCTCAATTCAGAAAACTTTGACGACTGCCAAGGCGGCGCATTGGCGGGCTGCGCTTGTGAACAAATCGCGGGGCGAGCAGGCGACGACCTGAAGCACTCTTTGGACCGCGGCAAATGTTAACACCAGACGACCTGCAGCATTGCGCCTGCATACCGGGGACAATCTGGGTCTTTGCGGGCGACGGAGATGTTCTCAGGAGAGATGTTGCCTGCCTGGCCGTAGTTACATCAAGCAGCGAAATGTTGCACAGCCGCCCTTCATACCGCCAACGCCAGCTTCACCACGAGAACATGCAGCAGACTTGCCTGAGAACCGCGTTCGTTGACGCTTCACAATGTCGATCATCCCTTCCGCCGAATAAGCCACAAACCGTCCTAGGGGATAGACCTGCATTCTGCCGGTCCATGGCCCCCAAGGAGCATCACGTTGTAACACGTCTTGTGCGTCTGGGAGCATTGTGTAACATTCTGTCCATGCCCGCAGGCGCAGTTCGAACTATCGAGGCCAGAATGAGCTGCACCATGTCGTGGATTGTGGCTGATGGGACTTGCATGCATGACTCACGTAAAATATTCAGAGGCTCGTCACAAATCAATTTGATTGCCATCGACACAGCCAGCTGCTCTGAGGGCCTCGAAGCAGCTGAGGTGCAATCCACTCATGGTACTCCGTGGTTACTCTGCATTGGATGCGGCTCTGCTGACTCCAGCCGGCCATGAGGTCACGGCTGATCAATGCCTCTGCTCCGCCCACTCGTCTGCCGATACTAGGACGATTGCGAATTTCACGCAGAGCGAGAACCCCCAGAAGCCTTCGGAGAAATCCACGGGGTGTATTTGCTGCTGCTGGAGTGACTGTCGTGGCTTGTGGGGCTTGTGCTCGAGCGGCTCAAAGTCTGTGGCCGGCAAAATCCCGGCAATCTGCAATCGAACACCTTGCCATGCTGACAGCGGTGCATCCACCTCGCTGCTTCATACTTGATCCTTTCCGCATGTGAAGTCAACTCACAAGCTGCGGCAACATGCGCCGGCTCAGGTTATGGCTGCTGGCAGGCCTTCAGCTAAGTGCCGCCAAGTCTCCCAGCTTCAGCATCCATGATGATTTGCTGGCCTCCCCTCAGGTATGCTGTCTACCCTTCATTGCCCCACGTCTCATCGATCATCGCATGGACGCTTACAAGAGGGACGCCCAGTTTGAGGTAGTGTTTGCAGCAAATTATGTTTCTAGAGAAGAGGCGCAGTCCCTCGTCGAACAGGATCAACAGGAGCACCCGACGTATTCCGCCGACTTTGCCCAAGCTACCGGCCACGATGCCCAGCCGATGTCGACGGATGAAGGCCCAGCTGCCGCGGGAGCTGCCGAGGCCGAAACCGTGATCGGATACACGTATGAAATATTAAATATGGCGCCTCACCAATACCTTTGTTCGATACCCATCATCGACCCTCCCGGGCCGGTAAATGAGACGGAGAGTGCTCTGGCCAAGGCCGAGGAAGAGCGTGAGCATCATCGGGCTGCCGTCAAGGGCTGGGAGCTCATCAACAACTTCGATGGATCATGTCTGTATTATGTATCGGGCTGGTGGAGCTACAGTTTCTGTGAAAATCGCGAGATTGTTCAATATCATGCCATCACGGTCACAAAGGACGGCAAGATCCCTAAGCGAGATCCCAACGGACAGGAGTACGTACTTGGCCAGGTGCCTACCCTTCCCGCGACCACGGGGGACTGGAAGCAGAGCAAGGAGAAAAGACAGCGGAAGCAGGGCGTCGTCAATGGTTCGCCGGACCTCCCTGCAGAACTGCAGATCAAAGGCGATCAACGCTACCTCATTCAAAAACTGGAGGGCGGCACAGTTTGCGATCTGACGGGCAAGGAGCGGAGTATCGAAGTACAGTACCAATGCGCGCCCGGCCTTCCATACGACAAGATTGGCTGGATCAAAGAGGTGGTCACCTGCTCCTACGTCATGATGATCAACACGCCTCGTCTTTGCAAAGACGTCGCTTTTCGACCGCCCGTCGACAAGGCGGCCAATCCAATAAGCTGTCAGCTCATCTCGGACTTGGTCGAGTCTTCAAAGCCGCTTCTCGACCAACAGCCATCAGCGACGGGAGCGCAAGCCACAGATGCCGGATCAACGGTACAGGTAGACGAAAGCAGCCAGAATCGTGTCGCCAAGCAGGGTCAAGCGGTCACGATCGGGGGTGTTGTGGTCGGAGGAAAGCGGGTGCTCTCCACTGGCAACGAGGGCGGCGTGCCTGTTAAGCTTCAGCAACTGTCCAATTTGCTCGTCCCCAAGCCCAAGATCCTCGAAGTCATTATTCAGGCAGCCAGCAAGGCAGAAGGCGGCAAGATCAAAGAACTTACTGCAGAAGAACTAGAAAATCTGAACATTGATCCCAAGGCAGTGGAGGAGATGCGTGAAAAGCTCAAAAAGCTGGCTGGCGACTCGGGATGGAAAATGGAGGTATTCCAAATGACTGAGGAAGATGAAAAGGAGCTCCTGGGCTACGTTGATGACGCGACCGATGCAGGTGCGAAGGACAAGGACTCGGTTCAGGAATCGGTGGAAGCACAGCAGGACGACGAGGCCGCGGATGCCGATGGAGATGCGGAGGAAGGGGAGGAAGGGGAGGAAGGGGAAGATGGCGACGATGAAGGCAGCGAGGAGGGGTTCTTTCAACGCGACGAGCTGTAGCATTGTGTGATTTGGCGTTTTGAGGTATAGGGTTTGCATGATACGATTTGATTTGATGCATTTGTTACTCTGCCGTCACTCTGCCCTGGCGATACGGTGGTTTACCTGAGCCTGTCTGCCTTCAAGAATGAATGAAATTATGCTGCCCGATGACAGGTAAGACACACAGCCAAAGCTGACCAGGAATAGTACATTGCATGCTGGCCCGTGGAGCCTGGGAACAGATCGGAGTGCACGAAGAGTTCTGGGTCAACACGATACCTACCTTCAATGCCACCTGCAGGTTTGCACCCCAGGCCAGACCCCCCTTGCTCCGTTTTCTTTCCTAGTTCTACCGGTCCTAGAAACAGGAACTAGTCTCTACAAGTGCTTACTGGCCGGGCTGCCCGTCGAAGGCTGAGGCGAAGCTAGGGCATCCGTCGTTGCTTAGCAGGGTCGATTCTGTCGAGGAACATCATCCTCCGTGCTTTGGGTGGAGTTGGAGCGTTTGTCGATGGTGCGTCTGATGAATCGATGAGGGACTTTTTCGCAGTGGTTGCTGTCGAATATTGGACTGGTGGGGCACTATACGGAGTACGGAGCAATCTGTGTAGAATCAGAGCATTTGTTGATGGTTTGTGTTAATGAATCGATAAAGGATTTTTTGCAGTCATAGATATGTACGTGTCGGACATTGGACCAATGGAGCACTGTACGATGTACGGAGTATGCAATCGGAGCATTTGTTTAATGGTTTGATATCATGACGGATCACGATGGAGGACTTTTTGCAGCAATACATACTTTTCGAAGATTGAACAGGTAGAGCACCGTACGGCATACCGCGTAGAATTCCAGCATTTGTTTCGTCTTTCGATATGACGAAGCAAGGTGGAGGGCTTCTTGCAGCAACAACACACGTCAGATATTAGTTCAGCGCGTTCTGCAGAATCGGTGAACTCCGTTGAATGCCTGCAGCGGCGCGAACCTGGCAGGCTCGCCATCATCAAGGTTCCATCTATCTGTTGGCCGTCTAGATGCCTGGAGACTACCTACTCCATTGAGTTCAGATCATCCAGTCGATCCCCGCAACATGCCCACGATCTGATCCAATGTCCGACGAACCCTCTCTTCCATGTCAGGAAGACACCACCATTTAATCCAATCCGAATGGTGACGGTGCATGGCGACTGAGAAATAAAAAAAAAAGGAGTCGCAGGAAAGGGGGAGGGAACTGGAGAAGTGAACAGATTGCTACCTGGCTCACCGTTCGGGACGGCGATCCTTGCTCCCCGCAAAACTGGATTGCGCTCTCATTGGGTGGCTGTTGGTCTGACGGGCATTAAGCAGCACTCCACGGTTGCAGAAATGTATAAATGCGGGATATTATGAAGGTCTGACGCTGCTGAGCGGCTCAATTGAGTTGCCACACGGATGGCTCACGGGTCTTTTTCTTGGGTGTCAAGAAACTATGGCTGTACGGAGCACGATGACGAAAAACCCTGATGCATAGGTACTTACAATAATGAAACTGACACGCGCCAGTGCCGGCGTCGAAAGGGAACAAAGGGGAAAGGGGGGGTGGGAAGGAGGGAACGGCCGGGTAATAGATTGTCAGGCACCGGTGGCCATGACTGATGAGTCTTCGGGAGCTAAATCGCGCCCTGGTCATTTATGACACTCGCTCGCTCTTGTTGAGTTGACGCCGGGATCAGCGACATGTCTGTGCACGTACCACGCACCTTCAAGGTCGTGTGATTGGACCGCCAATGGCGAATGAGGGTGCGAGAAACACACCATCAGCCCCGACTGAATCGCTCCTGCCGCCCGTCGGCCGTTGTCATTTCGGACGTTGTCCAGTTGCTTTCTTCTGTCGGCGCACGCGGTGTTGCAGCTCCCACCAAATGCCTTTCTTTTTCTAGCGCAACAAAGCCACGGAGCGAGAAGAAAAGCAGACTGGGGGGGACGATAGATTTGTAGAGCGTCAAGGCAAAAAGGGGCGTGGCGCGCGAGCCGTCCCTTGCGTGCGCGCCGAGCCTGACGCCTCGGATCCATGTGTGACTGCTGCCAACCAGGAGCTATTAAGACCCCAAAAAAAAAAAAAAAAAAAAGACAACCACCAGGGTCCACCCCCAAGCTATTCTCACGCCTGTCCTGGATTCATTACTTTCTTTCTCGTATTGGCCTGGGTGGTCGGCATATCGGATTTGCCCTTCCGTGGCCTGGTTGGCCGTCCCGACCTGATTGGACCACGCACACTCATTCCAGGCAAATGCAGGCCCAAGCGCTTGGGCTCTTGCTCACCTTGGCCAATGGGTTAATGCCATCTTCTTGTCGGGGCTGTACGACGTCAACAGCATCTTTTGGTCTCTCTTTTCCTCCCCCTTGCTTCCCTTGAATCCATTTTGTGTATTTCGCCTAATTCCTCCACGTCTGCTGTAACGACGAATTGGCGATCAATTTTTCATAAGCGAGGTAACCACATGACGTTCGCTCGCGTGTTGTGTACATCATACTTGCTGTCCATTGGTCAAAAATCGTTCGTCCGTCGTCTCGCAGTCTGGTCTCCGACTTTCCGACCCTGTTTTGAGGTTGTCTCAACGGCTCTTCTCATTGGGAAAAAAGAGCCTTCTCCTACCACTGCCATGGTGCGAGCATAGCTGGCATCGTGTCCATCGATGCGCCTTGCTTACACCTGCTTATTCAAACGTCCGGTGCGACGTCTTCGTACTGCTCGGATCTGATATTGTCGCCTCGCCTGCAACCTGAAGTCAAATACCTCCTCGCCTGTCCGTTCGAGACAAGCTTCCACAGCAACCGAAGCAAGCGTGCATCAATCCCTGCTTTCAATCGGCGCTTCGAAGCTTTTGTGGCTCTTTACATTGCAATCTTGAGTGCTCATCAGCTTTGTTGTTGTATCGTCGTTCCAAAATTGCGGAAAAGGCGGAACTGGGCGGCTGGGCCAACTGGGGACTCGGCCTACTGCTTGTCATTTGGAGACGACTGTGAGCCTGAGACAACTCATGGTCTCACCGGTACACCCAGGCGGCTTGCAGCCGTAAACATTTGACCACGACTGTAACCTTCCGTCGAGGAATCGCAAAAGTCCCCGTCGCCGTCGCTTAAAAGAGGTGTGCGTGGGCTCAGCTTTTCAAGACATACTGAACACTCTTTAACCCTGGTTGGCCAAACTTGCAGCTTCAGAAGCAGGGCATTGCTATCAGATCCTGCTTGATAGGACTTGAATCTTATCTTCATTTCGAATCGGCCAGTACTCCCTAGCCTACCGAGGATGGACGCATACAACGTATCAACACGGCAGCGGCCTCATCCTCGCGCGCCATCCCGATCTTCAACCCACACAAGCGCCTCGCGAGTGACGCCCACCAGTGCAAATAGCTCATCCTCATATGTCGTCACGTCACCCCAACCTTCGCACTCCCATTCGCCGCATCGCCACTACCAGAAACGAGGCTCCGTCAGCTCACCGCGACCAATGTCACGACCGACGCCGCCCCTGTCCAGGAAGGACAGCATAGAGTCTACTCGTCAGCCGGCGTTGTCATCTTTTCTGCAAGAGAGACTGCAGCAAGAACGCAGGGCCGAAAGTGAAAAGATGACACAATCACATCCGTCCTTGTCCAGGAGCTTTTCGGACATGTGCCATTCCAATGAACTTGGGCGGACGCCTAGCTCGCCCCAAAAAAATCATGCATCGGAAATTGGGCGGTCGCAGTCGAGCATGGAAGTCAAACAAGGCAACAAGAAGGGCCTGGGCGTTAAAGAGATGGAACAGGTACGTGGGCCCCTAACCCGAAAAACAGGCTGTATATACCAACCTGACTGATGTGTTCTCAGGTCATATCAAAGTTGCATAAACAGAATTTCGATCTAAAGCTCGAGCTGTACCATAGACGCGAGAGACAAACCACATTGGAAGAACGGTTGGACGCTTTGGAGGGTGACAGACAACGAGCGGAGCAAGTAGGCAATAAGATGCTCATTGAATTAGAAAAACGCGACAAGGCGGTGGAGGAAGCGGTTGCCATGATTGTTGGCTTGGAAGCCAAGGTCGACCAGCTCATCCATGAGAGAACCATATTACAACAAATCGAACGCACCGGTCTCTTCTGTGCCCGGGAAGGCGACATGACTTACAAGACGCCAATACCTCAAGGCTTCGGACCTGACATTTCCAAGATGGAGGACGGAGTCAAGTCCGTGGATCGCATGCCTAGCTTTCTGTCGGAACTCAGCGAAGCAACCGAGAATCTTCGCAACGTCTACTTTGGAGAAAGGGCAAGCTCGATGAATTTGCCGCAAGTGGAGGAGGATTTCCCTGGACCCGATAAGATCCAAGCCATGGGCAGTCCGACACTTAGCGTGCTCAGTGAGGGTTCCTTTGCCAGCGTCTACGGTCAACATGTAAATGGCGTGGCCGAAGACGCTGCTACAACTCCAGTCTTGAAGGCCACTATGACAGCACCGAAAGGCGAGGGGAGAACTCGTCTGTTTCGAGGTGGCAAGACCCGCTCAAGATCTTCCAGCAAGACCAATGGCTCGGTGGGCAAGTTTCAGATAACCAGGGATATCATCACAGAATCGCCCCTCCAGCGGCTGGAGCAGCTAGATGTGGCTTGCAAGGACGGGCAAGGAGATCTTTCTCATGTCGCTGACAATCGTCTCTTTGGGTCGAGGAACGCGAGACAAGTGAAGAGAGATGACCTGCGAAAAGTCCTGACTGACGGTGCTGGAGGCGCTCGACTGCACGACCGCGCTCTTCCACCCACTCCGGACACCATCTCGACCTCAACTTTGCAGCATTTGCAATGCTCAAGCGAAGCCCTACCGCGGACCATTGACCACAGCGAATATGCTAGCAATGGCGTGCCTCTCGTCTCCGGAGAACACGGTGTAGCGTTGCAGGTCAACTCTACTACACCAGCAGCGACGGACCGTAAGGATCTCGACAGCTGGGCAAGTCCAAGCAGCAGCAAGCCTAATGTCGGATCTCTATTTCAGCACAGTGGGCCTGTAATGGGCCGTCCACAATCCGCAGATGGATCGACAATATCGCTGAGCAAGGCTCGGGCGTGGGATAGTGGTGAGGAAGAAAGCGACGACGCCTCAGATGCCCGATCTTTGCTGTCAAGTCTCGATATCTGGATGCGGGAGGGCGTTCGGCCATCCAAGAGACGGACTCGCGACTCGCCGGATCTGTTCGGGTTCCCTTGTGACGCACAGAAGAACTGGACAGCTGCTTCGATGTTCGCGACTGGCAGCAATCCAGCCGCCGATGGTCTCAGATCATCGAGTTTTGGTTACATGCAGGACTTGTTTGCGCCTCGTGAAGGACTTTTGGCCAGCGGGGCAGCGCCGCCGCCGCCACCAGATAGGAGGTCGAGCCTGCATGCCAAGCTGGAATCGTCGGAGGCGACCTCGCGCAGTGTTGACCATTGCCAAACTGACGACAAAGTGGCATGTTCGACCTCCAGAAGGCAGCGCGTTTGCAGTAGCAGGCAAGGGAGCGTTGACTTGGACTGCCGTGACAACATGCGCACGCCAGTTCAACGTGATCAGTATGAGAGCCCTTCGCCCGCGCACAACGAACAGAAATCCAAACATTATCCTCCCATCGCAGGCCAGCAAAGCAGCGGAGCCAGAGCTGGGCTGAACAGATTATTCAGGCGGTCCACAGGCAATTCCTCTTCAGCCCCAGTCCTCGAGCCTCTGCACAGCAAATCAGCGGTCCCAGACACAGCCAAGAACCAGCCTGTCAATGAGGCGACTTCATGGACTCGGATGCATACTGTGGAGGATGACAGGTCAGGAGCGACTCCCCCACCCATCCTATTCAATCCTCGACAGACAAGACGAAGCATGACTGGGGCAGAGGACGAGCCAGGGCGGCAGGCAGCACCAGACACTGGCCATAGCAAGAATCCGAGCGTGGCCGGAACGACGAGCAGCGCGGTGGCAACCGTTCCTGAGCCCCAAACTGGCCCTGCTGAGAGCAGCCCGGCGGTATCTTCGGGGATAGCGGCCCGAATGAAGTGGCTTCCTGGATTGTCTCGCGCCATCAACTCGAAGAACCGATCTGGCTAGAGGTCATGACGGCGGCTTGGAGCTGAGAAGGGATCATCGAGACGAGTGTTGGAGCGTTCAAGTTTTTGGTCTCCTGTGGCTCTTTCTCTCCTAGAATAGTCTGTGCAGTTTTCAGCTTAGAACAGAATAAGCACAAGTATCACACCCTGAAAGTTTGTCGCGTTTGTTTTTGGGTGTCCATGGCGCGTTATCAAGGAAGAACTTTCTACGAATCTTCTTGTAGGACGGCGGGTTTAGAGCTTGGTCTGGACTGCCAATGTATTGTATCAAAGTATGTTATATTATGATATATCGTGTCAAAATATATTGTACTGTAATATACCGTGTCCAAATACATTGCATAAAAATATGTCTCGTCAGACTCCATCGTGTCGAAAAGTATTGTGTCAGGATATATCGTGTCAAAATATATCGTGTTAAAAAACATTGTCAAGATACATCATGCCAACATGTACCATGTCAAAATATATCGCGTTAGAAAATATTGTCAAGATACATTATGTCAACATGTACCATGTTCAAGTATATCGTATGCTATATATATACTGACATCCTATGTACAATGCCTTTAGAAGGTGGATATCCAAAAGTAAGCAACATGCAGATGAACCCTTTATACAGCACCCGATATCATTAGAGGGTGCATCACGTCATGTTGAGCAACAGTGCCGTTCACGAAGCGCGTGCCCTTCCTGAGTACATGAGCACGGCCGGGATGAAAGGCGCTCGGGGGCGCATCGACCACGGAGCCATTCGCGTAGATGATGCCGTTCCAGGAGCTGACGAGCGAGCCGCGCGCAGAGGGAAGGCCGCGCTTGCGCGACGACGACAGCAAGGGCGACGGGCCCGACGTGATGTTGCAGTTCTCACTGACCATGTACAGGTTCATGCCGATGGCAAACGCGTACAGTTCGGCGCTGAGCTGATCCCACTGCCACTGGTTGGGGACCACAACGCCAATGTAGTCGACGAGGATGGCGGACGGGAAGCTCTGCGGATTCATGCTGTTGAGGCCCATCCAGTACAAGGCTGGGTTGGTGGGCACGACGGCCATTTTCTGCACGGTGAGAGCTGTGGTGACGACGGGGTCGACCGTCACGAGCCACTGGCTGATGAGGAAGCGGTCGTTGGGGCCGCCGTCCCGGGGCACGGAGTGCCACGCGGCGACTTGGTCGGTGGCCATGTCGTCCGTGTGCGGCTTGTCGGACCAGTGGTCCTGCACGTCCATGCGAGAGGCAGGGTAGATGCCGTCGGCGGGCGAGTCTTGCGGCCCCGTCGCGTTGAGGTGGTGGCTGCCGAGGAGGAAGATGACGCACCCCTTGCCCTGGTTCTGGTCCATGAAGTACGAGGCCTTCTGGCGGTTGAAGTCGGTGGTGTTGCTGAGGTTGGCGCACCGGTTGTTGACTTTTCTGAGCTTGTCGAAGAAGGCGGTGGCCATGGCCGGCGTCCAGTAGATGGGGCCGTCGACGGGCGTCTTGGACATGCCGATGAGGTATCGCACGCGGAAGAAGATGAGCTCCCCCGGGTTCTCGGCCGTGAAGCGGTTGGTCTCGTCGATGACCTCGTCGAGGGACTCGCCCGTGTTGCCGACGACGGCGCGGGCCTTTTCGTCGCTGACGTGCATGGTCCAGAAGGCGTAGTCGGTGCGGTTGTCGTCTTTGTGGACGCTGCCGACGCGGAGGTCGAAGACACGCGCCCCCGCGCGCAGCTGGTCGTAGATGGTGAGGCCTTGGTTCTGCGTCGTCCTCGACGCGCCCACCGAGGTGATCTGGTCGCTGATGCGACTCATGCCCGAGTCGTGCGTCGCCGGCATCACCACGTGCTGCAGCTGGCGGTCCTTGATGACGTCGTACATGCCCTTCATCCAGTTGGCTGGCCCGTGACGGAGCGAGGCGACGAAGCCGTACGAGTCGCTGCCGGCGATGACGAGCGTCACGGCTGCCTCCTTGCCCGGGTCGAGGTACTCGCGCTGGCCGAGTCCCATGGCGCTGAGGTCGATGATGGTGCGGCGCTGGTACTCGTCGTCCATGGATGTGCGGGCGCGGATCTCGAACCGCTTGTCTGTGCCCTGGATGGTGTAGAAGGCCTCTCCGCCGTCGTCGGACGCCTGCTTCGTCGGGTCCATGGTGTACTCTGCCGTGTTCTGCCGGGCGCGTCCCTGCGGGACGTCGTCAAAGTCGAACGTGTCCATCTGGTACGAGTGCGTGCGGCCCCGCTCCAGCACGAACCGGTGAGGCGTCAGGTTCACAATCGTGATGTACTGCTTGGCGGGGAAGCCGATCCTCTGCAGCGGGATGAGCACCCACGGCATGAACTTGCCGGCCTGGGGCACCTCATCGCTGTATGTCCGGTTCGGGTTGTGGCACACGGTGTTGTTGTTCTTGGGCCTGGGGCGACACTTGGACGAAGCAGCAGCCGATGAGCTTTGGGCCAGTATCAGCACGAAGATGACGGCGAGGCATCGTGCCGTCCAGTTCGAACCTGTCCACATTGCCGCGGACTCGGGATCTCACACAGGCTTTTCGACGAAGACGAAGGTCTGGGATTTTTCTCCGATGGCACTGAAAGCATCCATTTGGCGTGATTGGCTGGGCCCTTCATTATATTGGCCGTGGGCTCTTTGATGCGATTCCCTTTGGTCCGTGGGGTTTTTGATATGATTTCCTTCCCCCTTTCTTTGCCTTGCCCCGGAGCTGGTCATCCCTCAGTCTCTGGTCATGCTGCTTGAAGCCACAGCCGACCACATGGGTCCGCATGGGACTTGAGATTGTCGAGTCCACATGTTCATCATTTCCCCTGTGGCGAGAGCCGGAAATTGGAGGGCCATTGTGATCAAGGACGCGGCATGAACTTGGGATTAGGTGATGAAGAGAGGTCGCGCCCGTCCAGCAATATAGGGTGGAGCGGCCAATGCGTCTGCTACCCCAACCCAAGTCACGTCGCGCCGTCTCATCTCGGTCAGGAGATGGAGATCAGCGTCAGGCAGGGCCGCCACGTGTGCGTACCCCTGACTGACAAGTCGAGATGGGAGCTGAGCAGATAGAGTGCATCAACATTCCACAAAGGATTTTTGCACAACCCACAAAGACCATTCCTAATGAGAGATGTGTCGCACGTTGATGCTCGACTCCGCCAACCATGGTTGCTGCGCCGCGCTCTCATGACTCGACATGGGGAATTGAGAATAACCGTGTGTGAGCAAGTCTCTGTGCCTGGATCGGACATCTGTTGGTCGCGGGGATACCATCACTCGCAGAATGTGACCTGCCACCCGTTTGAGCTGCTGCTTGCGCAGTCTCAGATGACCAAGATGATGGACGAAGCAGAAAGGGGGAAAACAAAAGATTCGTCGCCCAGCCGCCTCCGGTGTTCCGGTTGCAAATTGACCATGACATGGCGTGGGAATTGATCGAGGCCATTCTTGTTCTTGAAATACCCGAAAATTATGCCTGCGATTGCCACCGTCTCTGCGGCACGAGTCGCGACACCGCATCGAAAAAAAAAAAAGCTTTCCATGTACAAGATCTAACTCAGGATGAACGGCATCCATGTATGTACATTTGCGTTGCGAAAATAGAAATTCGAGCCACGCAACAGGCCCAGCAACTATGTGTACACCAGCCAATGACGGGCAGCAGCGTAGACAAACCCCCTCCGCAAGAACCATCGATTCGAATCCGTGGCGAACAAAGCACTTTTCTCTTAGAAAAAAAAAAACGCCCATGCATGAATGCAGCCTCTAATCTCGAGGGAAACAAGTTCGAATACGCCAAGGAAACAGTGTGGCCGTGCTTCCACTTTTGCCACCACCGTGGAATTACGCTTCCCCTATTTCTGCCTGCGAGGGCTCGTGACGTGTTTCTGCATCCGTGACAAGTGGTAATTGATCGTATTTGCTGGCGCCGGCGGCGGCGGTGGCCCGTCCATGCATTTGCGAAGCTGCGTCTCGACGGCCGCGCAGCCTGACGCGTTGTACCCTGCCGAAGCCCAGCATGCTTCGTGATCTGTATTAGCACGCGTTGCCTACCGAGGGTGAAGAGATTTCGGGCAAGTTGAACCAAGGGGCACTCACCCAGGACGCTCGACATTATCGCGATGCAGGGATTCTCCGGCTGACGCTTGGGATTGTGAACGCGCAGCGTCTTGAGAGGCGGTAGCCGGATCGGTTTGTGACCGCCCGACATGGCCGCTGTGACGACGTATCGAGTGCCAGGAGCTTGGTTGCCGTTCTGACTCTTCGTGACCCTTCTGCTCGCTGCATTATGCGGGCGGGTTCTCTGGTCACGTGAGAGCTGTTCGAGGCTCCTGACTCAGCGCACCTGGTACTGACTGACATACGAAAAGTTGCGATGCAAGGTGCGTGCTTTCTGTTTGCCAATGCCTAAACAGGAAGAGAGATGTCCAAATGATAACGTTCATTTCTGTGCTCGCTTGTGCTCTCGTTTCTCATCTTGCTATCTGTCGGGATCTTGGAGTTGAGATGGTCGTGTTCTGAGACACGCGCTGCCATGAGTGCGCCTCCATGACCTACCCCAAGTCACCAAGAAGCGACTTGTGACTGACAGCCGTCATGGTCACCTGCTCCGACTTCCAATACCGACCACACGAATGGCACACGTGTATCAAAATCTCAAAATCACGTGTCCACAGTACGACAGAAATGAGCTACATGCGTCTAGATGGCAGGGCATAATGCAGAGAACCATCTTGGCTCATTACTGTTGAGCTACCGTGCTTCAACATGCAAGATGCGATGGCTCGCTGTAACGACGACGGCACAATCATCACGTCCCACACTGGCGGTGGCCGATGGTCGTGACTTCACAAATTAAGCACATATCACAAGACCTGGGTTAGACGCTTTGCAGCAGCCTACAAATTTGAGCCATGATGGTGACAGCGGCACCGGCAGCAGCAGCAGCAGCAGCCAGTGTAATTTCTCAATTTCAATAGCAAATACAAGTCCAAGTACCATTCTTATCACGGAAGATATCCTCCTCGTAAAGCTCTACCCATCTGATCCCCAGTACTCAGGTGCCTAAATAGTCTGGCCCAATGGCCTCAACCGTCACTGCCCTATCTGATGGAAGAAAGCCCTAAATGGCACGCACAAACATAAAGTGAGCAAAGCAAAATCCTTGAAACCCTTCCTATACGTCCCGCACTGTAACGAATCCTGATTTGCGTCTCATTCAAGCTACCGCAGCATAAGACCGATTGAAAGGTGTCGAAAGTCGTATCTGCATACCTCTTGCTGTTTGAGCCCCCTCATCGTCGACCACAGTGTTCCGGCGCGTATGTCAGGCAAGACAGAAGCTTGTTCAAGAGGGAGGCGAGAGTTTCTTAGGCTTCTCAGCACAGATCTTGCGCACAGCTGCCAACAGCTTGGCCGCCAACAGCGAGACCTTGGAAGCGTGTTTGTTGGCAATTCTCTCGCGGTGAAGTGCCACGTCCTGTTTTCGTTGCTGAATCTCCCAGGCAGTGAACTGCTGCTTGAAAGCTTTGGTGCCAGCCTCCAAGACGCCTTCTTTCTTGAGAAGGAACTTCTCCCGGGCTGCGAGGACCTGCGCCTTCAACTTCAAGTAGATGTCCTGTTGCTCAGGCGTGCTTCCAGTCGGAAGCGTCTTGGGCAGCTGAGGAAATTGACTCTTGGTCACGTTGTAATCGAGCCAGGGGGGAAGGTACACGGGGGGGTCCTTAGGCTTAGAACTCCTCGCATTGAGTGGTGGAGGACAAATTCCGAGTGCCCCCTTGGAGCATTCATCCCGCATCCGGTCGTGATCATATATGAGGGCTGGGATGGTCTGCGCGGGGGCAGCTGAGATGATGCCGGCTTGGCAGGCAAAGATGGCTGCCACAAAAGAGATTGTGAAGCGCATGGTGGATGGCGATATTGCTGAATGGTATGTGTAGGAGAATTAGGGGTGTGGACGACAAGATTGATGATCAAGGTTGCAAACAGGCCACGGGGTCAGAGTAAAGGCAGAGAGGACCGCTTAAATGGACCGACAGACATGAGGGAGCCTCAGCTGATCCAGCCCGTCAAAATTTTTCTCATGTTCTTTTGTGTTCTCTTTGTATCTTGTTTACCAATGTAGGCAACGCGCCGCTGTTGTGTGCGTGGCTGGCAAAGTGGCTGTCGTCCGTCCAAAAGTCTAAATCTGGGCTTAGATTCTCACCCGGGCAATTATCGGCGAGTACACACATTAGGGTCTCCCGGCACACGAGGTGCGTGCGGTACCCAGGCGTCTGCTTCTTTGAGTTCCCGTTGCTAGGCGGCTGTCATGAAGCCGGGCCAGAACGCTCATGCCATAGCAGAGCAGTCACGTCACTCGAGGTCGGTTGTGTGAGTTTTTTTCATGAGTGCCTAAGGGAAAAAAAAGAGTGGTGTGATGCATTTCCTCAGACTTTGGATTACGGAACGCCAATGTAAGCTAACAAGAAAAAAGCCTTGAACGCGGCGCTTTTCAGGAGGCTGGCCATTATCCCCCAAAAACTCATTATCCGTGGCTTGGGCGACGGTGTTGAGCTTCACGCGGGCTCATGATTCATTTCTTCACCCCGATCTATCTATTGCAGAAAGAAAACCTAAAAGGCGTGCCTACATGCTTGTACAACCCCAAACTGAGATCTTTAGACGGACGCAGTTCGCTGCATTCGCACATTGCCTAGCAGGTGTATGTCAATGATGCTCGGCGTCTGGGTTGAGGATTGCGATCAAAGTAGTTCGCACATGTCTGCATCCTCGATAAATCCTCCACTGCGAGGCACACTCATAAACGCCCAAGACCAGGCCTGTATAAGCTGTGTTATCCACAATGATGCCTGCAACTGCTGTCCGTCTGTTCAGAGGCCGCTTGACAAGCCGGTGCGTTACATCGGGGTATGCGGTCTATCAAGGCTTGCGACCATCGAGCGCGCAAACAAAGTCCTGGATTGGCATCTGAAAACAGGGCATTAGCGTCCAGCACCACGTCAAGAAGTTCAGCTTATGCATACGTCGAGCTTGCTGCCCTCGTCCTTGGCTTTGCACAGCCAATCGGCAAAAACGGCATCATCAATCTTCGGCCGGTTACCGCTTCCGTTGTCGAAAGCCTTGAGCATCTTGTTTCGAAGGGCCTTGGACGGCCAGTTGGACCAGTCGATGAGGGCGCCTCGAATCCAGCGCGCCTGGTGGTTCTCGAGCTCGTTGTCAGCCTCGTGGGCGAAGCGGAAGTTGTGCGAGCCAGGCTCTTCCTTGTGGTAGACCATCTTTGGATGGTGGTCTAGGGATTAATTGCGATCAAAGTTAGTGCCGTGCTCGATGCTGTAGTGAAGAATGGACTGTTCATGGGGGAAGTAAACGGGGAAACTGTACCTTCCCATTGCACTTCAGCGGCAACGCGGGTTCCGTAGCCGCCGTGTTGAGAAGAAGCTACAAAGGCAGGATGTTTCTCGCGCCCACGCACCCAAACGACAATGTTCTCCCACTCGTGTCGGTGGCCTTTCCCAACACCGTCGACGTGGCTGATGACCACGTCTTTGGGGAAATAGTGGCTGTACATGTAGGCGCACCAGCCGCTGTTGCAACGGGATCGCGAGTACACGTTCATGTTGTTGAGCATCGATGGCTCGCGACAGCCTCGAGACGGCGTTGTGTACGCTGCCGTGAGGCCCTCAGTGACATTTCCGTCGGCATCAATGGCCGGCGCGTTGTAGCAGCCGTCACCGTCGTAGTCGAGGATGGGCTGATAGCGGATCGATTCCTCGGCGGCACTCTCTTCCAGTGCGAGGATAAATCTAGGTAGACTGGCCGAGAGTGCGGTGCCGGCAATGGCTCTTCCTTCGACTCCTGGTGTCGTCGTGCTGAGCGAAAGCACGAGGGCAGGCAGAAGCTTGACGAGAGCTGAAGGCACCAACATGTTGACGGTGGTCTGCTCAACCAGTCAAAGTACAGGATAGAACAGAGTAACGAGTGAAAGCGGAGGAGACGAGAAAGGAGAAAATAGCACGAGGTGATTCTTGAAGTTGAGAAGAAGCAGCCCTGGTTTTAATTGTCCTGCGTCTGGTTGCTCCCCAGGTCTGACATGTCCCAGCACAATGATTTCTTTCGCTGGCACGACGACCCTGGATTAACTTTGCCTCTATTCTGTTTTCCAAAAGTTGACGTTTCTAGCCTATTTCATCGTCAAACTTACATCACCCGGGAGGGGGAAAAGCTAAATACGTCGTGTTCCGGTGCCAACTGAACTGCCGCGTTCTTCACCACATAATCCATCTCACGACCCGAAAATTTTCACTTGAGAAAAAGGTTTGGTCTGAAGGATGACATGCCTGGCCAATGCCGCGCTGGTATCCCAAAGGATGTAAAATCGGTCCGAAGATCAAACATCGTGGCGTAGAGTTTGTGAAGATGGACGTGCGCCACCCGTGGCGCACGTC
>JARJRV010000616.1:0-22775 GCA_030783925.1 Aschersonia sp. MBC 735 | reverse complement strand
CTCCTCCTCTTCCTCCTCCTCCTCCTCCTCCTCCTCTTACCCCCCCTCCTCCTCCTCTTCCTCCTCCTCTTGCTCCTCCTCCTCCTCTTGCTCCTCCTCTTGCTCCTCCTTCTCCTCTTGCTCCTTCTCCTGCTCCTGCTCTACCCTCGAGGCTACTTCTTATAAACAAGTTCAAGTTCAAAATACCAATGGCAAGCCTCTTCCTTTAGAGTGATTATACCACGTTCAAAAAAAGGTCAAGCAGACCGCACGCACAAACCATGGGAGATACATCGGCTCAACGGGGAAGGATGAGCCGCAAAACCCTTTCCTACATCATTGACGAATGGCACGAACCTCTCTCACACCATAGCTAAAAAGGATGGACTAGGAAGATGGTGCACGAAGTCTATTCCTACACTATTGCTGGAAAGCATCAACGAGCCACATAACCTATTGCTGAAGAAAAGGACCAACAGGAATAATGAACAACAGAACTTCTTCCTACACCGTTGAGGTGACCGACAAAACTTCTTCCCATACCTGAGTGGCATTATGACATGTACGACACCAGTGCCGGGCCCGAATGCGAAATGCGAGAGGGAGACATACATACACGGCGGGTAAGATACGCTGAATCAAGACAGCTCGTGGACCAAGCTTCTGGTGCCGGGTCGCGCGGATGCTACGGGTCACCGAGTCGAGCACGATCCGCACGACTGCGTTCGTGCTATATTCCGTAAACTTGGTGCTTGCTCCCTTGACCCCCTGCTTTGGACCTGGGGAGTACGCCCGTTTGATAGATCTACTCAACAATTGCGGCTTATGCGGGCAAACAAGGCGGGATGAGCCGTCCCTCGTCCTGCCCTACTTGTAGCGGTGCGTGAGCATACGTCACAAAGAGTCTAATGTGTCATTGCCAGCTACATGACTGTGACGAGCAACGAAGCAAACCATACCATGGAACTGTGCAGAGCAACCCCCCGCTCAATGCACAGCAAAGAGTCCCCAGATTCCAATGTCGTTATCCTTCCAAACTGACAATGAGACTAACACAAAAGCTTGGTCCAGCCCCGTGACAATTCATTCGACATGCTCTGACACAACAAGGACGCCTCCTCCCAACCCGATCGATCCATACTTTGCTGCCGCCGCTGGCCCCTCGCCAGTCATCGTCACAAGGCTATGTCGCTTACAAGAACGCTTTCGACCATCCCCTTCAATCTTTGCAAAACCACAAGCACACGACTGGTTTCTCACCCCGATGGCCAGTGCGCGTCGCATCCCAGCCAACATCTTTGATGGCCTTCTTGACAAGATCTTTGTTGGATCCGTCGATTTCCAGCCCCTTGTACCACTTGCCGCCGCCGGTGCTGATAATCTCAAAGACCCGGTTCTTCTTCTTGATCGGGTTCGTGCAGCCGAAGCCCTTGAGCAGCTCCTCAACGGTGGTGTTGCACGGTACATGCGCAGCTTTGAAAGGCAGCTGCGCAGTAGGTGGCAGCTGCCACGGCGGTGTATTGGATCGAAACACGTGAACTTTCGTGTGCTCCGCGGAAAAGAAGAGGTTGTAGCCGGGCTCGCAGCCCACGCCACCGGTAGAGTTGGTCATCTGCGCCGCAGGCATGGTGGGATCGATGACTGGCCATGGCTGAGGATTGCGCGGCAGAGCGTTGCCCATCCCGTTGGGCTGGTAGGCATACGTCTGTGGTTGGGCGTAATAGCCACCGCCGGGTGCGTGAGCAGCAACTGGAATACCAGGCGGCATATGAGGGATCCCGGGGTTCCCTAGAGGAGGCATCCCGTAAGTCATGATAGGCCACATGTTGTACTGAGGGAAAGTACCAAAATTGTGCCCCGGTCCGCCGACATGAGGGATGTAGGCTTGGCCTTGCCCAGGCATGGGCGCCCCGAACGGAGCAAAAGACGGCCGCCCGCCTCCGCCGTCACGGCCTGTGATGGGGTTCCAACCACCAGACATGTCTACTGTTTGAATTTCGGCTTCTTGTTTGAAATATGTGTGTAGATTGCAGTCAGTAAGCGTAGCGTCGATGAGGATGGAACTTTGTCGCTTCGATCATGTCAAAATTGAGGCTGCCAGGAATGGTTCCAACGGCCCGAAGCAGAATCATAGCTTGCGACCCAGTATCCAGGAAGGGGTATCAGAGTTATAGGATCGAGTACCGGTGGATGAGTGTATGCAATCTGCCAAGGCTGAGAGTCAATAGCTGGGTTGTGCAGGTACTCGGTGAGCTCTGGGACCGAGTTTTGGTTTGGTTGTTCAAACTCTTGTGCGAGATCAAGTGCTATTCATCCTCAGTCAGCGACTATTCATGATCAAGCAGTGTCGCGAATCAGGGGACAAGTAACATGTCATACAAGCTCAGTCACCCATGAACGGGCAAACACACCCTCATGGAGCCTGACCGGAATGTCACTCACCAGATTGCGTGTCTCCTTCGCTGCCGTCGTCGACAGGTGGTTCCTCGGCCTCGTCAAAGCCTTCGCCGCTGACACGAGAGATGAAGATTTCGCTGCTCCAAATGGGCCTGTTATGTCGATCGTAAAAAGCCCCCACGATGATCCAGGCCCAGTCAGAGGTCTCTTCAGAGGATTCGAAATGTTGTGTGACCACGAGTTTTGTGGCGGTGTAAGGGAAGAAGTCTTGTGCCACAGCAATTTCCCGATGCTGGAATCGGCGTGAACGGGGCATCAGAGAGTCGTGACAATCTCTCGACGACGCAAATAGGGAGGAGATATGTTACTGAATGAATTTCGTGACGCGTTTGGAACAGAATTGTGGTGAAAAGGGGTGGTTGCAACGGCTCTGTGGCAAGCAAAAGACTGAAATCGGGAGGTTGAGCTTGTACCCCAACGATGTAAATGTGATGCGAGGCTCATGACTGGGCCAGGCGGCGACCGAGGTCGATGCTTGGCCGAGGCGCAAGCCGCGAAAGGGCGCGTGAATCGTCTCATGTCACGAGCACAACAACAGTTTCAACAAAATCGTCGTTCACCTCGACAGGCTTCGCGTCTGTATCACAGTCTCTCCACCATGACGCTGACAAAAGCGGTGGGACAGGTCGGCGCGCAAAGTCAGTTGATCAGAATAGTCACCCGTCACCCGCCAGCTCGACTGGGCTCAAATCTAGCTCCGCGTGACAGCTGCCGGATGAGCTTTGTTGGGGCAGAGACAAGGGACGCAAAGCACGAGATCATCCGACGAGACGTACGTCCTCGTTGGCCAGCCGCACCATCGGCCCGGATCAGTCCTCATCACTTTCAGAAACAACCATGCGTACGGTCCCGCCCTTTTTATGTTTGCTGGCCTCCATGTCTTTCTTGGCCTGTAGTCGCTTGCCGGCCTCGGAGGCTAGGCTCTTGAGATAGACTTCGACTTGCACGGTGGCGCTATACGCCGCCGGAGTCCAGTCCCAAATATTCCGTCTTTCCACGTCGGCTCCGGCAGCGAAGAGTGTGCGGAGGACGAGCAGATTGCCGTTGCCGCTGGCGAAATGCAGGGCCGTGTTCCCCTCGAGATCGGCACGTTGTACTGCGTTGCGAGGGCCGCCTGGAAAGTAGGTCAGGAGAATCTGCAGCGCCGTGTCGTGCCCTCCCGCGCTGGCCTCCATGATGGCATCACGACCCCTGACATCTCGCCGCAGGACGCAGCTGCGGTCATTCTCGCAAAAGAGGTGCACCACCTCCGAGTGCCCGGCCTCTGCGGCCAGCATCAATGCCGTCTGATGGTTCTCGTTGAGGGCCGGACAGGGCACTTCGTGGCCAGCCTCGAGCAAGGTTTCGCAAATGGCCTTGTGTCCGAGGGAGGCTGCCAGATGCAGGTTGGAGTTTGACAGGCCCGACAGTGACGCGTCCGGATTGTGGAGAAGAGTCGGGTGGGATTCGAGGATTCGTTTGACGAGAAGGCTGTCGCCAACGTGAATGGCACGACGTAGACGAACAGGGGGTTCAATCCTGCCGAAGAGCGAGTCGCGGTGAGCTTTGGTCCGGTCGATGCTGGGCTTATCTGCACATCTTACTCACATGGGGGGCGAATTCTCATGGTGTGCACGATGGCAGCAGCTTGGCCGGGGCGAGCAGGATCGGGCCCAGGAACGAGATGGCAGAAGCGAAGACGAGAGAGGCGAGGTGGAAAGTGAATCCTGAAATGCGAAATGCAGATAAATGGCTTTCCGCAGCACCAGGTCCCACTGCGCCTGCGTCCGGTCCGGCTCTCCCCGTTGAAACTCCACAGATCATCTGGGCTTTGTTTCATGAACACACTCAACCCGGTGGCGTGCAGATCAAAGCATCAATGATTAAAAACCGTCCATACCCAAACATGACATAATCTATGTACAAGGCGCTTTTTCTCTCTCATGACACCTGACAAGCAGAGCATGCGAGGGAGACGGCGACGGCTACCCCGTCCGTCTCCTGCAGCAAAATTTACAATAATCGTCGTCCCCGTTTCCTTCATACATCATTGACTATGCATCATCAGGCGCCGCATTGAGTAGCTCGCCGATGTCTCGCTTGGCGTTCCTCTTGATACCGCACCTCTTCAAACACGTGTCGATGCCGAGGGCGATGTTGGCGGGGATCAGATTCCGGAACGACTCGACATCAGCGCCGTTGAGTGTTTTGGGCCCCGCGCCGAGTGTGGCATTCACAATGTCCGGACGCAGGGCGAAGAAGTTTTGCGCTATGCTCATGGTGCCGGGATCAGCGCTGTTAAAGGCCGCCACAAACACGGCGTCGGTGCAGTCAGGGTTCACCTGCGTATGCACGGAGCCCTGGGGAAACACGGTCATCTGATAGCGTGTGATGGTGTTGGAAACGGGCTTGACCCCGTTCTCCTCGACAAAGTTGATGACGAGGCGCCCCTCGGCGACCAGTGTGAGCTCTGAGGCGCGATTATGCACATGCGGAGTGTTCATCCCGCAGGGGCCCAGGAAGCCGACAATCATGGCTGCATTGTTGCCAATCAAGGCCGGGAACGTTTTGGCATTCGCTATCACCGCCACTCCACCCTTGCCCCTGGTGTTGGAGCCGTTGGGGGCGATTGTGGGAGCAAAGTCGTACACAAAGTCCCCGGGCTGATCGAGGAGCTTGATGCGGTCAGCTTGTGTGGCCGCCGTCATGAGCTTGGTGGTGAGATTTGCGTCGTTGGCACGTGTGTTGACCTTGACCACGGCCGGGATGACGGATTCGATGTCGTCGTGATGCGCTGTTCTTCTGAAGGGCCGGAAGCCTGCAACGGCGCCGGCCAGGAGCAGGACGGCGCAAATTGGGGAGTGATGCATGTCGAATGTCTGGGTCTGCTTTGATCCCAATAGTGATTCAAACTTGTTTGGGTTCTGATGTGGGAGGAATTCTCGTGAAGAGCAAAGGTGTAATTATCCTGGTCTATTGCCGAGACTCTTCCAAGACGCAAGACACCAGCAATAACAATGGGACAATGATGATGCTAATGACCGCCAGCTCGGGATGGTCATGGCCATCGGGGAGGGTCTCGCCAGTATTTATACATTTGTATCCTTTGCAAAGCAAGCCAGATGGCCTTCGCTGCGCCGAGACAAAATGACATAGTATATGTGCTTGTGCGTAGGTAACCCGGGTCACCTTTTGGCCGCAGTCGGATGCATCCCGGTCTGTGATTTGACAATGTCCGGCCAACAATACAAACACCAGCCCTTGGTCCATGGACCAGGTGGCGTGGGTGGCGTGCTGACAATTTGCCCTGCTGGGCCCCTCGCCTGTAATCGGTAAGAACGGCAACTGAACATGTCAGATGCGTTCTTCCTGTTGAACGTGGTGATGCGTCATTACACATCCCAGACGATGGGCTGTTCAGCTTGCCAAAAATCTGGCAATATCGTATCCCTCGAAGTCTCCAAGTCGTCGCCGTCGTGCCTTCCAAGATGCCCAGGATGCTCGTCTTCCATCATACCAACGCCTTGTGCGATGCTTCCGCTTTCTGTCGCAGCTCGCTGTCTGTCCCGGGCAACCACCCCATGTTCGTGCCGTTTGGGGGTAGAAAACAATGGGTAGTATTACATGTACGTACCTCACCCTCCTTCGTCACCTTGTGCATGGTAATCGCAGCAACGGTGACACAGCCTGCTGGTGCTCATGGTCACAGCCTCCTCCGTGATTGAGGAGGGCAATTTAGAAGGGAAGAAAAAAAAAAAAAAAGGTTGTCTCGCCTGCTTCTCTGCACGCACAGTCCACTAACCTGCTGACTGGCTTGACATTGTCGGTGATGGCACGGGAATGAGGCAAGAAACCATGCGAAAAGGCCATTTCTCTGGAAATTTCTCGATCGTAAGCCGGATTGGTTTGTTTCCGGGGCGATAAACAAAAAGCTCGGGGCAAACACAGCCTCAACCCTGATCGCAAGGGACCATTGGGCAGCAGCTGAACAGCCGCAGCAGGGTGCGGAGTTTCTGTCGTGGGCGCGTGGGGGCTCGAATGGCCGCTTGGGGGTGTGGGGGGACATGTGGAGCCAAATTGGCTTCACGATAACGACCAACGGCATACTGCATCTGAATGGTGACGAGGGGCCACCAATTAATTATTTTTAGACCTGCCTCAATATGTCTACATTGCGCGGAGCTAGAGCAAGGGGTAGTCGAAATGCATGACATCGTTAGAGCATGAAGATTGCCATCATGGGCACTGGGCGCAGGTCTCGACTTGGCCGGCAGAGGCGCAAGACCAAAACCTACGCGCTCATCGTGTTCCACGGGCCAAATTGTCCAATGCGGCTCGGAGTCCGGAGTTCGGCACACGGATTCATTCAATGAACATCGTTTCTGGATAAAATGTGCTGCGTTGCTAGCTAACTCATCGGCATGCTATGAACATACCGTTACTTTGCATCTACTCCATCTCTGACGAAAACCCGGCTTCCGGGCTTCGCGCTCGCAAGTACTGCGTGAACAGTAACTACTGTACCAAACACTATTGTGACACCTGACAGCACTGTTCGCTGCGAGTCCCGAGCGCCAACGCTGACTGCACACCGAGTCTGAGATGCAGTTAGCGCATGAATGATGCTATTTTTGAACTCGTGTTCGCTCCCAGGCAGAGCTTCGACGCAACTCACAGCTTCAGTAGGTGACACCGTCGAGATCCCCACATATTGCCCAAGGTACTTCCATCGTTGACCTTGACGTTACGCAACATGAAGCCAAACGCGAATCAGGACAGACAATGTCGGAGCACAAAGGCTCGTACCCGTCACCAACCTCCTTGTCTAGATGTTTTGCTGAACATGTTCAGGCTCAGCAGCTGCATCAGCTCGGCATTGCATCATGCCTTGCCGCAATTGTGAACAGTTGACGGGCTATTTTTTCGCCTGCACCCGCCGAGCGATTCGGCAGTCTCCTCTTGTGGAATGTCCACTGGATCGTCGAATGGCATGACTAAAAGGAATCGAAGACCATGCCCTGAAAATTGAAGTCTGCTGGCTGTTCACGCCGATAGCCTCACAACAGAGATCGCTCACAGCTCATCTGTCCTCTCTCTCTTTCTTGTGGCCGCCCTATGCCTCCTCTCATGATACTTCACATCGTCTGGAAAGAGCGGATTCCAGACAATATCGCACGTCTTGCACTCTGCGAACGCTGCTTGTGAAGAGATATTCAGCGTCATCTGAACGGTTGGTGATTGGGCCGTTCGCGATCGTCGATCTGTTTTTGCAATCATTTCTGCCATTCCTCTCTGGTTGATCAATTTATCGCTGGCGTTACGAAGACCGGTTCTTCGATCATCTAATGGTAATGACGGGGAGACCTCACATGTAGTGCCCGTCTTGTCTTCAGAGTCACCATTGGAAAGCGGAGACGATGCCCTAATCTTGAGTAGTCGTGGCCGCTTTTTTCTCTTGACAACACTTCTCATGGGGTCGTGCACTATTGATCGTTTCTCGTCTAGAGCGGTCTCATGAGACGCTAGGGGCTCGAAGTATCGAAGGATGGATGATCGCGGAGGGGCTGTGACGCAGGGTTTAAGGCTCTCTGGAGCCCCAGACGTGCCATCTACCAGCGAACCTGAAGCAACCGTTGGTGTTGTACGCAGTCGCAAGTTCGGCTCAAGTTTCGCCTTTTTGGCTGCAGGCTCGTCGCGAGGCTCAGTTGTCGGAGTCGATCTCTTGCCATATGTTCGCAGTGGCTTGTTGCGCTTCGGCAGCAAGCGATCAGTCATTCCGGGCTTTGTTCTGATCCTGCTCGTCAGTTTTTGGCTTGGACCTGGCCTGACATTCACCAAGAGGAACGCACATGGCATAGTCTGGTGACGAGTTGATCATCTCAGCAATGGGGCGCGAGCTGGTCGCGTCTGGCCGACTTGTAGACGTTTCACGTTCGTCTTCCAAGTCAGGCGTCTCGCGAATAATCACTGTCCATGGCACGATGTAAGGCTCCACGAAGATCAGAACCTCAACTCATGGACGCTTGTGGTGTTGATTGAACATCTTGCCCCACAGCAGCTCCGACGCGCTACGTGACGCGTATTGCTCGGCACTTTACGCGTCAGAGAACGGTAGCGGGGCTGGCCAGCGGCGAAGGCTTAGCGGGCTTCGAACACCATTTACTCAAGCGCAAGTATGGAGTGTTCAACACAACACCGCTTGCTTTAGATTGATGCAGCACATTCCATCAACTTATTCTCTCAGCTAGCAGCTGGTGGCCTTCTTTTCCTTACATTTTCGGACACCTCATCTTCCCATTGTTTAAGTAGCACCGTCTTGTCCCCTGCCTTCTCTTCCTCCTCCTGCCCAACTACCCAAGTCTTCACGATTTGTTTAACCTCCTTAGCCGCTTTCTGCTTCTGTTTGGCCTGTTCCATTCTCCATGTGTAACCTGAATAGACGGCAACTTCGGCAATGGCGACGACTATGCTTCCGCCCATGGTGAGAAAGATTCTGGCTGGCAAGCTCCACCATCGTGACGTCGCCCATAAAGTCCCGGCTACGCCCAAGATGCTGACGAGGAAGTTGAGTATGAGCATGACTTGTCGATGTACATCCTTTAATGTGACTTCGTCGTCGTCCAAGTCCGCTGCGTGTCTCGGTTGATTCACTTGAGAGAAGGCTTGAGCCGAGTTCGGAAATCGATCGCGAAATGATTCGACTTTTGGTGGAGGTTTGAGCATGCGTTCGTAGGCTCGCTGCGCTTCTTCATGGCGGAGACGAGCCATCAGAGCCTTGTATTCGTCAGACTGGTCCCCCATTAGCTGCGCAATCCCTCTCTCGTCGACGAGCACAAAGAGAGCTTACTGGTTCTGGTTTTGGGGTCGGCGGGGGACAATAGACCTGAGAGCCGCGTAAAAGCTGCTCAAGACTGTAAGGATTGCCCTTGGTCTTCATCCTTTTCCACAAATCAATGATCTGGCCGTGAGAGATTGGTTTGTCCACAGCAGGATCTCTCAAGCTCATCTGGCTATCCCTGGGCTCTTGCCCTTCGGGTTCGAAACACTCGTTGTCAGACAGCTTGGCTTCCACCGTGAGAGCTTCCACGATGGACTGCGTCATGGTGAGGAGAACCATTGAGGAGATTGCCGCGTTGTCATGGACATGCGCAGAGTGCGACCAGGCTTTCTGACGGTGTTGACGGCTCGAGCTGCAAGCAACCGCAGCCTCGCCGTGCCCGGAGAGCTTGGCGCGACCCTGACAGCAGAATGTCCGGGCGAGTATGACCTCGGAAGCTGAAGGGAGGGGGCTCGACTCAAGTGCAAGATTCGGTGCAGAGCACCCTGTGCGGTGACAAGCCTTGTGCGCTGGCACTGATGATGCAAAGCCAACTGGAACCCAAATGTGCTTCAGCCCAGTCAGATACTCGACGAATTGCAGAAAGGTCTGGTCCCCTGTCCCCTTCTTATCACTGCATAAGGCAAGGGAGTCCGCCCGCGAACCAATGGCATCTCGCCAATGCATGGCGCCCGCAGTCAGGGTGGGCTACCGTTGCCTACACTAGCCTGTTTGGATGAACTGGCTGGCTCTTCGACCGAACACCGGTGAAGGCTCAAGCAGTGGCGGCAAAAAATATTCACTTCAACATAATCAGGCCACTCGGCCGATTCATCTCGATTGCTTTTCCTGTGCAAGTCCGGGTTGCCGTCCTCTGGCAACGATTGCGACTGTCACTTGCCATTTCCGAAAGAGGCGTTCCAACCGCTCCGACTCGCGGCGTTTCTGTTTCTCGAATATGCCGCTCGGTCCGAGAGCCACGTCGTTGCGCGACGTTATGGTCCATCGGAAAACGCCTTTGAGCTGTCCCCTAAGCAGGCATCTTATAGCCAGCTCGTGCGGCTCAAGAACATGCAAAAGTGGCATACACACAAGTCCTATGCGAAGATCTGCCTGGGCAGCCGCAGTCCAAGTCGCTTCGAATGTGGTTGGCAATGTGGTTAAAAAGGCGGCCAGAGACGGCATGACTATCGACCCATTGCGGACTGTTGCCAAGGAAATGCAATCTTTGACTGGAGATATTCGCAAACTTCTTGGCTCGGGTCATCCAGCTCTCGACCGTGCAGCCAAGTACTACACACAAGCCGAGGGGAAGCATGTGCGACCACTAATCGTGCTGCTTATGAGCCGCGCCACGCATCTCTGCCCTAAGAATCCGCGGCCAGAGGGCGTGCAAACTTCGGCGGCCATCAACTCATCGATATCACCGATCCAAATTCTAGCGGATTTGAATCCCTCAGCCACGCCCATCCCCACGAGCGAACCCGACTTGACGAACGTCAAATTGGACATCCTGCCAAGCCAAAGACGACTGGCCGAAATCACCGAGCTGATTCACACAGCGTCACTTCTTCACGACGATGTAATTGATCACTCGGTTTCGAGGCGCGGCGCCCCCTCGGCCAACTTGGAGTTTGGCAACAAGATGGCTGTGTTGGCCGGCGATTTCCTACTCGGTCGAGCTTCAGTCGCTCTGGCGAGATTAAGGCATGTCGAAGTCGTAGAGCTCGTAGCCACGGTCATTGCCAACCTAGTTGAGGGTGAATTTATGCAGCTTCGCAATACAGAACGCGATGAACGAAATCCGAGATATTCGGAAGAGACTCTCAGCTATTACCTACAAAAGACATATCTGAAGACGGCGAGTCTCATCTCGAAATCCTGCCGCGCGGCTGCTTTGCTTGGAAACGCAGATGTCACCACGGTTGACGCCGCTTATTCGTACGGTCGGAATTTGGGGCTCGCGTTCCAACTAGTCGACGACATGCTCGATTATACTCGAAGTGGACTAGATTTAGGGAAACCGGCTGGGGCAGACCTCGAGCTGGGCCTGGCAACAGCTCCTTTACTCTTCGCTTGGAAGCAAAATCCAGACCTTGGCGCCCTTGTCGGTCGCAAATTTTCAAAAGAGGGCGACGTGAAGAAGGTGAGCGCTGCGCACATGTCCTTCTGACCTATCACACGACGCTCACGACTAATATGATGACAGGCTCGCGATTTGGTACTCAATAGCGACGGCATTGAGCAGACTCGGGCCCTTGCGCAGGACTACTCGGAAAAGGCAATCGCTGCCATTGCAGACTTTCCCGAAAGTGAGGCTAAAGACGGTCTGATTGAGATGGCGCAGAAAACCATCAGGAGACAAAAGTGAAACAGGTTCAAAGAACAGGAACAAATTCCTTGCGATCTGCGTCGGAAGCTTGTTGGGGGCAAATTACTCATCCCTCTCTAAGCCTCGGCGGCATCGACGTAATGATCATTGACTCAAAAGGAGACGAAGGGAGCAGACAACATTCGATGGAAGTCAACAGAGCTTGTGTGAAGAATCCCGGAGACTTCAACCATTTGAACACGGCGCATGTTTCTATACGACGCGACTAGACGGCGCACAAAGGCGAAGACTTTTATTAGATAGCATATTGTATGGAGTTCGGAACATCTGCGAGCCCTCAAGAGGCGAGCTCGGGGGTAGCTCAGAGGAAAGGTCTACTCCGATGTGTATTTTAGTTGTGCATGAACGCGACAAGCGGCGTAACAACATTCAGCTCTAGTGACGCAGGAAGCGTGCGAAAGTTACGCGTCCAGCCAAAGCAGCGTGCTCTTAGTCTTTGGTACGACCACTCGTTCCGAGGGACCGGGCGGTTGGCACGCCGTCGTCGGCACCGATGGCAACCTGACCAGATCTCGCAGGACGAACCAGATGGCACGGTTTTCGCCTGCCCCCATATTACAAGCTCGTGCCATGGGGTTGGGCTTGTGCGTGATTGTCAAGCCCAAGCCATTGATGGCTCTCGGTTTACCCCACCGACGTCAACACTAAACCACCTCGCCAGACCCAGCACAGCATAATCGCCGCGTGGCCAGAGGGCGGCCAGGTCCAGTCAAGTGCCGTGTCCGAGCAAGCGCGCCAGCCGAGCCGGCAGTTGCGGCTGACGTCCGAGCCGGCGAGCTTGTGTCGATCCCTGCGTCGTGCCTGCCGATACTGACAACTCGCCTTGGTTTCCTACTGTACCTTAGTTGAGCTCATCAACACCCCAATCCCTCGCATGCTGCCAATCGGCAACAAGCCTCTCTCTCGCCTCGGCCCTAGCCTCCTGCAACATCACGGGGTCCCCGATTGACGTGATGACGACGACTGACGCACGGCTCAACGTGCTGGTCTCGAGCCGGGTGGTGGTGCCGCAAGCTTCGGGCTCCTTGACCGTCTCACCGGCCACAATCTCCATCTCTTCGGCAAGTGGCAAAATCGTCGCGGTAGAACTCTCTGTCGTTCCGAGGCGTCACTTCCCCGGCGACGCCATCTACGTAGACTATTCGCCCAAGCTGCTGCTGCCGGGTCTTGTTGACGCCCATGTTCATCTGAATGAGCCCGGCCGCACAGAATGGGAAGGCTTCTGGACAGGAACCAGGGCCGCGGCGTCCGGGGGCGTCACGACGGTGGTGGACATGCCGTTGAATGCGATTCCGCCGACAACGACCATCAAAGGCTTCCAAGAAAAGTTGGCCGCCAGTCGGGGCCAATGCTGGGTCGACGTCGGCTTCTACGGCGGCGTGATCCCCGGAAATGCCCATGAATTGAAGCCTCTCGTTGATGCCGGCGTGAGAGGCTTCAAGGGCTTTTTGATCGAGTCTGGTGTATGTCTTGTGATGACCATGTTGTATTGGAGCGAACATGAAGTTGATCAAGGTCGACTAGGTTGATGAGTTTCCTGCCATAGCCCCCAAGGACATGGCTTTGGCCATGGAAACCCTCAAAGACAGCACTACGACGCTCATGTTTCACGCCGAGATGGAGTCGGGAGTCGGACATGGCAAGACCAACGATGCTTCCGCTGTCGACGATGCCACGGCTTATCAGACCTTTCTGGACTCACGACCACCCAGCTACGAGACGACAGCCATTCAAGAAATCCTGGCCGCGGCACATGTTGCACCTTCGCTGCACCTACACATAGTGCACCTATCCGCGGCACAGTGCATACCTCTTCTCAGGAGAGCTCGGGCCAATGGCGTCAACATCACGGCTGAGACGTGCTTCCACTACCTCGGTCTGACAGCCGAAGAGATCCCCAAGGGTGACACCAGACATAAGTGCTGTCCTCCGATCCGGGATGGCCGCAATCGCGACGAGCTCTGGGGGGAGCTCGTGGCTGATGACTCGTGCATCAAGACGGTCGTGTCGGATCATTCGCCATGCACGCCGGAGCTCAAGCTGCTTCCCAAGGAGCTTTGCTCCGCATCCGCATCCGGCTCGTCTAGGGGCGGCGGCGACTTCATGACCGCTTGGGGTGGCATCTCGTCGGTCGGTCTGGGTCTGTCCATATTGCACTCGGCAGCGCTCGCTCGCGGCGGACACGACAACAAAGTACCCGACATCACCGACATGGTGCGACTATGTTGTATGGCAACGGCAGCCCAGGTAGGCCTGTCGCATCGCAAAGGGACGATACAAATTGGTATGGACGCTGACATTTGCGTCTTCGACGACACTGAGGTGTGGACCTTCTCGCAGGGCGACATGCGCTGGAAGAACAAGTGCTCGCCTTGGGAGGGTCATCACTTTACGGGCAGGGTGAGGGAGACGTGGCTGCGAGGACGCAAGATTTTCGAATTGGGCGCTCCAAATGGCGGCTTTCTGAATGACACACCGTCTGGTGAGAGCATCACAGAGAAGAGGACGGCCTGAAGGAAGTGAAATTCAATGCACACACATGTCTATATAAATAGAAAGATATGTATGTAGATCAGACTTCAGTCTAGATGACATGTTCCGCAGTGCAACCGCTCACGCCTACGCACGAAGCCAATTCCTACGGTTCATATTGCGTAATTGGTCACGGGCCACACATCTGCGGCCATAGATTAGCTGGGAGATCGTCAGACTGAAGACCAAACTTCAATCCTACGGATACCTATCTGAAGGTCGTGTGTTCGAGTCACACTGGCCGCAACTTCTTTTTTTTTGGTGTTTGGCCCATGATCCAATGACGCATCAGTTCGTTGGTCGGGGCCGAGCGTTCCTCCTGCTGCTCTGCAACGAAAGTCAACTTCAAGCACCATGAGCACAACGATTGTGATTGGATCATTTGATGCCACGAAGCGGCATTGGGCGAATCAGGATCGCAGATGACGGTACTTGTGCGTGCATGAATACGAAAGCTGGGGTCGAACCACAAGCATCGGTCCTCAGGCCGATACATTTGCTTCACCTCCTTACGAGCCGTGCAGTGGTGCATCATGACTAAGTTTGAACTCGCCGAAGCATGCTGATGGATATGTGTCATCATATTCAGAAGACTCTTCATGCCCGTCAGAATCTAGAATGCTCCAAGATCAGACTGATGAGTGTATTACGACATGAGGCAACGGTGCATGTCGAATATTCAACGTGAGATTTTACTAAAGCCTCTGCGCAGTCAGGCTTCGACACCGCTCATCACGCAATACATGGATGGTCACACGACACCGATGTCTCGGACAGTACACATTCCAACTTACTTATTCTTGCGCAGCAGTACCCTGACCCAGACCGCACGGCAAACTATTCGACAAGGTGGACGCTCGCGTGCCAGAATGGCATTCATTGCCATGCATCGGTGTCGTGGCAACAGACGCGAATGCAACAGTATGAGAGTTGGCGTGCCACGCGTATCCATGAATAGCACAGGAATCCCTTTCCGCTCTGATCTTCCCCTCGTTTTTTTCTTCCTTTTTTTTTTAAGAGAGGCGAGCCGGGGCGGGCAGGCATGCATGAAAAGATGGGATATTGATTCTTCTGCCTTCACCACCGTTACGCGCAAAGTGGACCTCCCTCAACGTATGCCGAATTGCCGCTCGCGGGTTGGTCAAGTAACCCGCAAAGGCCCTGGCCATGTGCGCGAGACAGAACTGACATGATCGCACTTGGCAAGGCGGCAGGCTCGTGGGGCGCACCAGCTGGAAGCGTGACTAAAAGTAGCCTTCGAGATGGGGAGGGGGGCAACGTAAGCTCGGATAAGCGTCGCCGTCAGTGACCCCAATGCGCCCCAAGCGGGCAGAAGCTGAGTGTAGAATGGTCCCGGCCGGCCCAAGCGGCCACGGCGACGCGCCTCCCCCTCGCCGGGAGCGAGAACAGTGTGTAACCAGATACTTTGAGGCCATGCGCTCGCCTTGTGGGGGATCTCCTGGTGTCCCTAAGCGGGCTTAAACTGTGTGGGTTATGGCGGTGGTGGGGGGCCGCCATAAGGGGGAACAGTCAGAACTCATTTGTCCCGCCATCGATGCCGCATCAGATCCTATCGCGTTAAAAAGGGCGTAGCCGACTAGCCTTTTTGTACTGTGACTTTATCTGCTTATAAAGGTGGGATCTTTACTGCGACAGATCCTTAATCACACCACAACACCATACCCGATTGGGTAACCCACCCAATTGCCCACGACATCAGCATCAGCATCGGCCTACCAATTGCTTCAAAGAGCTCCGGCAGCACAGCGTATTTGCTGCAAGTTGCATGTTGGAGGCGAACATGGCCGCACGGGACCCACTCCTCCTTGCGGCTGTCCGGTGCTTGGGTATTGACTCAGACTTTTGCCTTTTCCTAATGGTGTCTTGGTGAACGCGTTTTAAACCTTCGATTCGCTCCCAGCTGCACTTCTTCGAGCTTGCCGTCTTTTGTACCTCATCCTGGTCTTTTGCTGCACCGACTGGCCGTTCTTTCATCCCGTATTTGACATCACGACATAATCCGCATCTCGAGTCGACTCATTGACGCCCTCGGCCATTCTGAGCATCCTCTGTCTGACCCAGTGCAATAATACCTCGCTCTTTCCACGCTTTCTCCTCTCAATTGTCCGCCAAAATGTCCATCAAGACAAACCCATACGCGAGCGTCGGAGACCTGCTGAGCAGAGTCCAAGACTTCAAAATCGTTCGTCGTGCCCGAAATGTCACGTTTCGCTATCAACCACCACCAGTCTAGTCGCTGACTTCCGATACAGATCGAAAGCACTCTCAGAGAAGGAGAGCAATTTGCCAATGCTTTCCTCGATACAGAAACGAAGATCAAAATGTTCGCAGGTCGTTTTCTCCCTCTTCCACCATGATGGATGACTGACTCGATGCCCCTTCAGCGCCACCATGTTGTCCGATTTCGGTGTTGACTACATCGAATTGACGAATCCCGCAGCCAGCCCGCAATCTCGCGCTGATTGCGAAGCGATCTGCAAGCTGGGCCTTAAGGTGCGTGATGAAACTACGGATCCGCTGAATCAGATACTAATCAAAAAGCAGTCCAAAATTCTCACACGTGCGTGTTGTGTTCCGGCAATGTCAAAAACATATCACACAAGGCTTTTCTAACAATGAATCTCTCAGACACAAGATGTACACTCGACGTATGTGTTTCGTTCTTTTGCCGAGTTTCGGCTCTTACTAACGTGTTTACTAGGATGCTAAGCTCGCTGTACGCCAAACGATATTCTGAGAAACAAGGTGACTGTGTACTAACACGGAATCTTGACAGTGCGATTGCGGTGTCGACGGTGTCGACGTTGTCATCGGAACCTCACGTTAGTTGACTTTCTCACCGATTAGACACGTTTTTATTACTGACATGAAGCAGAGTTTCTTCGCGAGCATTCCCTCGGCGGCAAGGACATGGTCGCCATTACCAAGCAGGCCCTCGAGGTCATTGCATACATCAAGAGGTTCGCACCTCCCGGTACTTCTCATCGAACGAGCAGTGCTCGACTCGATCAAAGATGAAAGATGGTTTACTGACCATATCCCAGCCGCGGTTGCGAAGTTCGCTTCTCGAGCGAGGACTCATTTCGGTACGTACACATGCCACTTGTTCCACCAGACGCCACGGAACACGACGCGATTGCGTGCCAAGGAGTCCGGCGGGAACGCCATGGTCAGGAGCCAGCTGCTGACTCGACACTAGTTCGGATCTTGTCGATCTGCTATCCATCTACCGCGCCGTCAGCGATGCCGGCGTCTGCCGTGTAGGCATCGCTGACACGGTCGGCTGCGCATCCCCGCGCCAAGTCTACGTAGGTCTCTTTTGTCTTGCCGCGTGCTTCTCGGTCCCACGTCGCTGACGAATTGGCAGGATCTTGTCCGGACCCTAAGAGGCTGCGTCTCAACCGACATCGAGGTGCACTTCCACGACGACACGGGCACCGCTGTCGCCAATGCCTTCACTGCACTGGAAGCTGGAGCAACCCGTAAGTTGTGCTTCTGAAAGCATGGCCCATCTGAGTCGATGGACGTCGATGCCGTTTTGCCAGAGACGATTATGCTGACTCATGTGTAGACGTTGACACATCGGTGCTGGGAATCGGAGAACGTAATGGCATCACCCCGCTGGGAGCTTTGATGGCCCGGATGATGCCTACCAGCAGAGACTACATCCTGTCCAAGTACAAGCTTCAGAAGCTCAAGGCCATCGAGGACTTTGTCAGCGAAGCAGTCCAGGTATGAGCATCATCGCAGACCTTCCGCAAGTGTCCATCTCTAACCCCATTCCAAGGTCAACGTGCCTTTCAACAACCCCATCACAGGTCAGTATCACCCCTCACCTCCTGTCAGTATGACTCTTCCAAGCGCTAACTTCTTGGCAGGCTTCTGCGCCTTCACACACAAGGTACACACACCTCCATCACTTGCGGAAGTAGCCTCGACCTCCTCCACACACTAACACCCCACACAGGCAGGAATCCACGCAAAGGCCATCCTCAACTCACCATCCACATACGAGATCCTCAAGCCAGAAGACTTCGGCCTCTCAAGATAGTAAGTCCACCGCCACCCCATACCATATACCCAGACCTAACGCGCCCAATCAGCGTGCACTTCGCCTCGAGACTCACGGGCTGGAACGCCATCCGAAGCCGAGTCGACCAGCTCGGTCTACACATGACCGACGACCAAGTCAAGGAAGTGTACGTCGTCCCAACCCACCGCTGGCCTTGGGCCCCGAACTGACTCGTGACGCAGCACCGCCAAGATTAAGCAAATGGCTGATATCCGACCTTTGGCCATTGACGACACCGATTCCATCATTCGCTCGTTCCATTTCGAGCTGCAGAATGGGCTCAACGGCCAGCACGCCAAGGTGGTCAACGGAGCGAACGGGGATATGGTCAATGGTACGAATGGGGTCAAGGTCAAGAACGGAACGAACGGGGATATGGTCAATGGTACGAACGGGGTCAAGGTCCAGATCAGTGCATAGATTTCTCGGGTTGTTCATTCGCATGTATGAATGGTTCGGCGTAGATTTGTTCTTTTTAGAAAAAAAAGTGACGAATTGGGAATTTTTGGCCAACTTCGTGCGTCACCGGTCTTGTCATCATTTCGGCCCTGTCCAGTAGTCACGTTTGAGCAGGGCCTCATTTGGATTCCATCCACCTCGTCAGCTGCCCCAAACACCAATAACAGGAGCCTTTTGGTAATGCGAAGATCCGTTCATGTCAGCTAACGAAACCCAACGGCATTTTTCACCCGTCGTCAAGTCCATATCAGCACGTCACAATGGCATATTATTTTCTCGTTTCGGTCACGCTTGTGCCCCCAAACACCAATACCAGGAGCCTTGGTCACTTGGGCTCCTCTTCAGTTGTTCATGGCAGCAGAAGACACTTCTCACCCCTCATGTCAGCACGTCACAGTAGCAGGAGTTTATTATTTTTTTGTTTACTTAATGCCCCAGACACCAATACCAGGAGCCTTGGTAATGTGAGCTCCTCTTGATCCAGTCGTTCATGGTAGCAGAAGACACTTTTCACCCCATCATTCGGTTAAGCTCATGTCAGCACGTCGCAGTAGCAGGAGTTCGTTACCTCGTTCTAAGCCCAAGCCCCAAGTCCTAGTAGCAGGAGCCTTGGTATCTCGAAGACCCCTTCATGTAGTCGTCCATAGTAGCGGAACTTTATAGTGCTTTTCACCCCATTCAGCCAAGTCCATGTCAGCACGTCGCAGTAGCAGGAGTTCAGTAATTGGGTTTATCTCGTTTCAAGCAGGCTTATGCCCTGAGTCCAATCGATGGAGCTTCGTTATCTAATGTCCCCTATTCAGTCAGGTCCATGTCCAGCAGGGGCTTCGTGGCTTCCTCCCCCTCCCTTTCAGTCAAGTGCCATGTTGCAGTGGTGGGAAATGCCATTTAGAACTTTAGAGCTACAGTCATTTCCGTGTCCAGCGCGTCACAGTAGCATGGGCCTCATTTTGAATATCCCTTCGTTCAGTCAGCTTCATGTCACTTTGTCACAGCAGGAGCTTCATGATACTTTCGCCTCCCATTCAGTCAGGTCCATGTCACCAAGTCACAGCAGGAGCTCATTTGCATAGCATAGCCTTATATGTATTCAATGAAACTTCGTGTCATGATAGTGGCGTTATACTGCTTCCCCTTCCATTCACTCATATCTTCGCCACATCCCAAACGCACCGGCAACTCATCAGAGTGCTTCATCAGCTCATTCTGCCAATACTGTCCGTCTCTTACTGGTTCATAGAATCGGCTCATTCTTCGCTCACGGCAGCACACACGGATCTCCGTAGGTAGCAAACATCTATTCCGAAACGAGCGAAAAGGTCTACAAGGCAACGACACGTGGGGAAACAAAACAAAGCAAACGCCTAAAACACCCGTCTCCCACAATTCCTGAAACATGGCTATGCGTCGAGCAGGACGGTGCTCGGCGGAGAATCCTGACGTGGTTCGTGTGCAACTGTCGGCGTGGCCGAAGGGCACTACGTGTGTGCTGTTGAACAGGATTTGTGCTCCGCGACGCGGGAAAATGATCCTTTAGAAAAGTTGGTCTCGTGCCAAAAAGAAAAACTTGTCGTCGCATTACCACTGCAATGCGTGTGACTGTTCATGCTGTCGTGTGGTCCTGTGAACGAGAATCGTTGGGTTGGAGTAACAAGACAGGCCACTATTGCGACTCCTTGGAGGTAAAAACAGACGAGAAGCAAGGATGAATTACAAAGCAGGGCGAAGGGACAACGCAGCGCCGTTTCATGCATATCCAAAAGACTCTTCGCGAGAGGGCCCGGGATAATAGTGACTATAATGGACGTCCTCGTAGTTGTAGTATGGCGAGTGCTTGACCTTGGGGTACCTGATTGGATCATAAGGATCTCCGTGCACCAGTATGGGTCGTCTATCCGAGGGGTGCTCAACGTGGCGGACGTGCGGATCTACCATCTCGGATTCATACTGTCGCACGCGAGTGCGGTGTCCGTCCACGTCGTAGCGCGGGAAGTTCTCAGTCCGCCTCGATTCCGGCGAATGATGCCGTCTGCTGAGACGATGCTTGCGAGCCTGGCGCCGATCATACACATCCTCCGTTTCGGAATCGACAGTCGCCGTCTGCGCGTGCAGACGAGACCGATCACGACCCCGAGGATGGTCTGCAAGGTCAACGAAATGGGAAGTGTAAGCTCGAGCGGGGCCGGCAGGCGATCGAGGGTAGTCGGAGACTTCCACGGGCGTGGTCTTGGAGCGAGACAAGTTCGTCCTGGGAGGCGAAACGTTGGCAGCTGAAACGTCGTCCATTGCTTCTCGCGAGGAGCCGCGATCTAGTCGCTCTCGGGGAGACTTCAAATCCTCACCCGATCCCCGACGGGTTTTTGCAGATGAGCGGCGAGCATCTTCGTCGGCGGCGGTTTGGAAAGCCGCAGGCACAGGAGGTGGTGTCGGCACCGGGGGCTGCACAGCTTGGACGTTATTGGAGGTGGCTGAGCGCCTCAATCCGGCTGGACTTTTCTTGACCTTGGATGCCTGTATGTACGTTGCTGCGTATCGGAGGTGCTCAGTGTCGGTATAGGCGCGTTGTGGTGCCGGGGGATGAACAGAGCCGTTGATCGGTACATCCTCTCTGCTCGAAACGCGATCCCTCCTTTCGTCGTGATGCTTGCCGGGACTGCTGGTCGACTTCTTCCTTTCCGAACTGACGAAATGATGCTCATCCTCAAAGAACGGTTCAATGTATGGCTTGGCATGTCGCTTCTTTTCATTGGTCTCTCTTTTAATATCTTTATCGCGCTGCTTCTCCCGAGCCCTTTTGTCGGCTCGTTTGGTCTCTTTTTCCGCGCGTCTGAGGAGGTCCTCCTGCCGTCTCCTGCGTTCCTTTTCCTTCTCCTTCTCCGCACGTTCTCTCTCTCTTTCTTTCATCCGCTCATGCTTATAGTCCCTTTCTCTGTCAGCATCTCGCTTTGGGGGTCTCTCAGCATTGGCGGTCTCGCGACGAGATGGCCTCGGTGCAGACTCATAGACGCGCCCTCCACGAATGTCATCGTCTGAGTATCGCGGACGTGCATGAGTGGCGCTTGGAGGCGGCGTGTGGGCCTTGAAGGGGGAAGGCCGAAACTCGGCTTCTCGAACCTCGTCTGGACCAGGATGGCGGAGAGGAGAGCGAGGGGTCGAGATGTTGGCCTTGTTTTGAAAATGCCTCCGAAGCTCGTCTAGCCTGACCTTGTCGTCATACTTTTGTCGTTGGGCATCGTCGCTCAGCAGCTCGTAGGCGCGCTGCACTTTCTGGAACTCATCCTGCTTCTGGGCTTTGAGCGTCGGGTCTTGGACCTTATCCGGATGGCATTTCAAGACGAGTTTCCTGTGAGCAGAGCGTATCTGCGGAATCTGGGCATCCCTGGATACGCCGAGAATCTGGTAGGGGTCAGGCGGGAGGGGGGGACTCATGGTGGTAGGGGTTTGTCGATGGAAACCGGGGCGAGTTTGGGGGCAACCGCGGTGCTGCTCAAAACGAGATGTTTTGGCTGTCGAAAAAGATGTCGCATCGAAAGGTCGGAAAGTTGATGGCGGGAAGAAGATGGGAGTGTGCCCCGGGGGATGACGGATGGTGGTGAAGAAGATGCGTGAGTTCTTCTCGGGTGAGGTGTGCAGTGATGATGACCTGAGCTGATGATGATGGCTACGCGAGCGGGAGTGGCGGAGAGACAGGGCTGGGTCAGGGCGAGACAAGCGGTTTCTGAGAGCGTCGAGACCCCAGATGTCTGTCTACTCCGCAGCGCGAAATAAATACGAGCTCAGTCCTCGATGAGGCCGGCCTCGATGCAACTAGGCCGCCCACAAGGTTGTTGAGGCGGACAAGCTGTAGGTTGTGTATATATTGTAGAGTCGGAGTGGGAGAGCAGGCCAGATGAGCTGGATTGGTCTGGCTTGGTTGGTCTGGGGAGCCCGAAGCAACCGAATTGGAACAAGGTGGTGGTAATGAGGTCACGGGCAAACCAGCAGGGACCCCGGTCTCAAGTCGTCTGGTCTGGCAGAATGGGATAACGCGGACGGGGAAGGTGGATGCGTGTGTGTGTGCGTGCGTG
>JARJRV010000615.1:0-27879 GCA_030783925.1 Aschersonia sp. MBC 735 | reverse complement strand
TCCTGCATCTAGTAGCAATCTTATTGCTTCTGTTTGTCCCTTACAAGCAGCCTCGAATAACGGTGTCTTCTCGAAGCTATCTCGAGCTTCTTTGTCGGCTCCTGCATCTAGTAGCAATCTCATTGCTTCTGTTTGCCCTATACAAGCAGCCTCAAATAATGGCGTTTCTTGAAGTAAATCTCGAGCATCTTTGTCGGCTCCTGCATCTAGTAGCAATCTCATTGCTTCTGTTTGCCCCTTACGAGCAGCGTGGAATAACGGCGTTTCTTCAAAAGAATTTCGAGCCTCTACATTGGCGCTAGCATTCAGCAGTATCTTCGTCGCGAGCCCGCTCTTGCATCGCGCAGCTGCGAACAGTGGCGTTTCGGAAAAGTCATATCTGACTTCAGTATCAGCATTGGCAAGGAGAAGGGCCTCCATTACGTCCCCTTGATCTTTTCTAGTCGAATAGAGTAACCACTGATCTCGGAGTTTCGGAGCATTCTCGAGCGACTGTCGATCGACAGGTAATACGAGATTGGTGTCAGGCCCTCTCGTTGTAAGGATCGCAGCGTGCTTAGTCCAATTGCTGAACGAGTATTTCAAGAATGGATGATGCTGAAGATCGCCCACATCAAGCTCCATTCTTTTTGCTTGAGTTAATTTAGCATTGAGGTCGAGAGATGGCATGTTCAAATACTTCCAGCAAATTTCGAACAGTTGATGGTGCACCTCCTTCTCGGTTATGCGATACCAGTCATTGTCGGTCTGATCAGTTTCCAACAAGAAATCAATCACTGTCTGATGACAAAAGATAACTATCGAGTCCACCACATCATCCCAGTTATGGCGACGGAATTCCACAAGAGCACTGCAAGATTCGCAAATGTCCACCCAATCGCGCAATGCTTCTCGGTCCAGGAAGTTACCTCTCGAACATGCGAAGGCTGCTGCTATCTCTATTATCCTTAATGGCCGGCGAGCAGCGACCAGGATGCCTATGAGGAATCGAGCCTTCCTTCGGGCATCCTCTTTTGTGATTCCTTTGAGGATTTGGACGTAAACGCCAGAAAGTTCTGCGGGAAGATTCTGTAACACCTCCGGTACCTCCCATGAGTCGGTATCGCGCAGAACTCTGATCATCAGGGAAACCCAGAGAAATGTACCTTCAGCTTTCAAATGCAACGCTTCTGTGACCTGTTTTCGTAGATCCAAGGTGTAGTTCTTCTGCACAGACAATTCTTCAACCGCCTTCTCGATGTACTTTTTGAGATCACCTCGTACGGCTTCGTTATCCATTTGTAATTGGGTCCCTACAGACTTTAAATTTTCGTCGATTTTTTTGGTTTTGTCTCTGTAAGCGACCAGCAGCTTGATGCTCGTCTTCAGCGGTGTCCCAGTTGGAGAAAACAGGTTCTTTATGGATTTGATCAGTTTCGCCAACTCGTCCGTGTCACACTCATCAAGAGCGTCAATGACAATGAAGACATTTCCTGCACGCTCATCCGCGATCATTTTTTCAAAAATGTCCCAAATTATGTAGTAGTTCTGGAGGGTGTGGTTCTTGTCGCTGGTCTGTAACTTTTTCTCCACATGCTCGAGGAGCTCAGTCCTAGCCTTGAGTAGTTGCCACACCAGACTCCGCAGGATTATGACCGGCGAACTTCGTTCCATCTTATCATGACGACAGAAGAAGAAGGCGAATGTTTGGTCTGGAATCTGCTTATCGTCTGCTAATGTCGAGGCCAAGAAGGTCGACATGACCGATTTGCCTATACCAGCTGATCCAACCAGTCGAAGGAGCCTAGCCTCGGTGCAGGACCGCCATTCACGGAACTTTTTTCGCCGCAGAATCCACTCGCAGGTTCCTACACTCCGTGTCTTTAGGTCTTTCATCTCGTCAAGCATGGCCTGGGGGTCCTCGACCCTCAAATCTCGTAGACATTGCATAGCTTTGTCCTTGCGGGGTTCGTGACCATTAGGAATCGCATTTCTTCCAAAGTTCGGGGTCCCAAGATTATCAGCGTCTTTGAGTTTCACTGTAGAATACCAAGTTAAGCTTCAGCACGCACGTAAAAACATGTAGAGCAATCGCGGAGCCTTCCCAAAAGACAACTAATGCAGTGACCAGGATTGTAGCCACCTACCCTGGTCTGAGGAGCCGCCATTTGGGCCCCCAGGAGCCCCAGCTATCGACGAAGCTTTCCTTGCGAACTTTTTCAAGTTCAACAGCGCAAGATGGTACCCTTTTTCCGAATTCGCATCAAATTTCACCATGTTTGAATGGTCCGAGTCCATGGGAACTTTTTCCTCCATATTGTCTGGGAGCTCAAGAAGTGCCGAACCTGGCTCGACCGAGGTCACAAATTCGCCAGTACGTTTGTAATTACCCTCAGCGTCCTATCTCATTGGTGAAATGTCAGTCTTCCACTAGATGCACATCTAGAGAGGTATACATACGCGCTTAAGGCGTCGAGTCTGTTGCTGCTCGTAGAAGCTCACTACCATCTTTTGGCCGAGGGCATTTTTGAAGTCAATGAGCTGCGTGGCTAGTTGATTCGACTTTTCTTTGATTTCATCCAGCAGACCAGCCGCTGGATGCTCTTCGTCTTCAGATAACATTGTCTGTATGTCGTCAACCACCAATCCTCTGTGCGGAACACCAAAGAACAGTATTCCAAAAGTCGAATCGTAGAAGTTCGCCGAATCATGGAAATTTCTCGCGGCCGCCTTTACAATAGCCTTTTTCGCTAGCTTAGCCCCCGGAGCCTCAAAGATCGATCATAGCGAGGAGGGACTCACTTGAGCAAGAATGAGACCACCGAAACTATGTGCTATGAAGAAAATTGGACGACGCTTTTCCTATTTCACCAGTTTGGTCAGGCACTTGAGTCAGGTTCACGTCCAAGAGATCTCTTGCATATTCCTCTAAGGAGGCTCTTACTTCAGCTGTCATCCGGACACCCTCAAGATTTGCCAGTAGGTCCCGACCATAATCTAAGAGCCTTTTCAGGTTCCGGCCAGATAGCTTCGAGTCGTACCCATATATCATTGTGCGACAGGACGGCAAATCGCTTGCAAGAAAGTCGCGTAGCCACATTCTTCGGAACTTTCCTCTGCCAGTCCATGAGCCGTATGCGTGTCCATCGAGGCCACTCAGGGCGATGATGCTAAGACACATTTTATGAGCAAAAGCCAGGACGCGCCACAGCGTGGAGTCGACAAGGAAGAGATGACTTACTCTGCTGTAATCTGCCCTTGCGATTTGTAAAGCTGCGTGAAGCCATGGAACTCGCGATCAAAGTTAACATCCACACCTTCGACGGAAAATTGACATGTTTTAGATTGCCCAGCCAGATCGGAGGGCATCACACCAGTGAACTTGACCAGCGCATTTCGGTGATTCTGCTTGTAGCAAGAGGGCAAAACTTCAATTTCTGGCTCGGCGAGTAGTCCTGGTCCAGGGAACTGCAGTTGCCTGAATGCGATAGAGATAATTCTCTCCAAGTCCTCATCAGACTTTGCTGGCAAGCCTGCCGCGCGGATGATACGAATCTGCGGCGACGCCATTGGAATACCGAAAGAATCAGTACGGAAAAAATCAGCGATGGCGCTTGCTCGGTCGGGATCTCGACCAATATTGATGGAATGGGGCGAGAAACCCACAACAGAGCAAGACGAAAAAAAGAAAGAGACGTGAGGCAAAAGAGCTGCTCATAGGCGCGGGAGTGCGCCAGGGCAGGAATATGGAAATGATGAGAGCGAGGGGAGCAAGCGAAGTTGCGTTGGGCTGTTGAGACCTCCCATGCAGTCAGCTTGAGCCGCCCTCCCCCCTCCATTTCCTTGCTTAAGTCCACGGAGGGGAAGAAGCCGGGTGGCTGCATACTCTGCGGGCTTCCTGGCTTCCGCTTTGATGCTTAAGATCATTCAAATGCGTCTCTTGGGCGCCCTACGTAATACGTGGTCGACGATCGAACTAGAAGCAGCAGTCTTGCCCCAGACTACGAGTCGCAGTTCATAATTCTAGATTGATCGCAAAAGCATCGATCCCCGTGCAATCCTTACTTCCTGCCTGATGCCTAAGTGAGTACCCCTAGCAGACCCTCATCGGAGGCCGCTCGTGCAGCATCACCATGCATGCCAGCGCCTAGCAGCAGCACTTAGAGCCAATAATATGCCGTCCTCGTCTCACGTGTGATCAACAACTGCAGAAATAACCCTGTCGCGTGACCATGTTGTCCTCTCTCTCGACGAAAACCGGGAATGACCCAAAGCTGCCATTGGAAGAGCTGAAAGTTGGTGTGCTTTGGCTTCAGGCAACGTCGATGTCGCAAAAGAAGTACACAGCGGGCGACGCAGCCCATGCAGATTCCCTATCGGAACTCCCTCTTTTCCAGCGATTTCCTTGCCTGCCGTGCCTAAATCGATTGCTGAACAATTCACAATTCCCGACGATCTTTGAAGGCTACAGTCAAGCCGCGACGTCTTTGGACCCATTTCGAAAAGGTATCGTAAAAAACATCGCGCCGGTGCAGACAGGGGATGACGCAATTTCGGAGGTCGCGTTCATCTCAAGCTTTGTCATTTTAATAACCCTCTGTATATGGACCCATGCAAGCTGAATGTGTTACGACGCCCCTTTCTCAAGTGCGCGCCGGTCCAGCATCATCAGCGCCAAGAGACGGCTGTTTGCCCTCTCTCCAGTGATACCTGCTAGCAGGATGATCCCCCGGCGGCAGCTTCAACCCTGCCTTGCCGTAAAGGTTCTCTCTGTATGTTCCCCCTGCCACAGCGTAATCGTCCCAGAACAGCCCGCGCTTCCTCAACACCGGCAGCAACAAATCAATAATGTCCTGAAACGAGCCCGGCAAGATGGCATACGCCAGATTGAACCCATCAACATCCGCCTCGGCAACCCAGCGCTCCATCTCGTCGGCGACCTTGTCAGGCGTTCCGACAACGGTGGCGCCTAGGCCGCCAATCTTGATGTGATTCGCGACGGTGTGTTTCGTCCACCGGGGCACCTCCGGCGTTGCCCGCGACCAAGCCTCCACAGCCGATCGGATCGCATTCGATTCCACATGCCGCAGCTCCTCGTCGTCTCCATATTGCGCGAGATCAATGCCCGTCCAGCCGCCAAAGAGGGCCAGAGCGCCGTCCTCGGACCCGTAGCTGAGGTACTCTTTGTACTTGGCGTCGGCCTCCTCCTGCGTGTTGCCAAGGACGGGACAGAGCAGAGTGAGAAACTTGATAGAGTTGGGGTCGCGGTGGAATTGCGTCTTTGCCTGATGGCGGATGTCGGCGACGTTCCTGGCGATGACGGGTGGACTGTGTCCTGCCACGAAGATTGCTTCAGCGTTTTTAGCAGCGAAGGCCTTGCCGGCGCTGGATGTGCCGGCCTGAAGAATGAGCGGCGTCCGCTGTGGTGATGGCTGGCAGATATGGGGGCCGGGAACGGTAAAGTACTTCCCTACGTGGTCGATGGTTCGCACAAGGGACGGATCCGTGTAAATGTGGCGCGTCCTGTCCAACTTGACGGCGTCGTCACGCCACGATGCTTGCCTTTGCAGGTCAGCTATATGTCATGCGTAGTGCGGTGGCAGACTCACCAAAGCTTGTAAGCAACATCTACATATTCCTCAGCGACGGCGTACCGCTCGTCATGCGCAGGTTGCTCCGCATTGATCAGATTCCTGGCAGCAGAGTCCAAGTAGCCTGTGACGATGTTCCAGCCAAGGCGGCCGCCACTCAGATGGTCGACGGTGCTGAGCCGTCGCGCGAGATGGTACGGCTGTTCGTACGTGGTTGCTACCGTCACGCCGAAGCCGATGCTTTTTGTCGCAGCCGCCATAGCAGGCACGACGGCCAACGGTTCATTGACCGGCCATTGAGCTCCGGCAACGATGGCAGGGCCTGGATTCTTTGGCCCTTTGTACACGTCGTAGGCGCCCTGTAATTGTGGCCGTTAGCGACCGATTCGAATGGTGAACTGGAAAAGAAACACTTGCAGACTCACAAGCACGTCTGCAATAAAAATCCCATGGATCTTGGCCTTTTCGAGCAGCTTTGCGAGCTCGACCCAGTGGTTCACGTCGTTGAACTTCCATGACTGGTCATCGGGGTGCTGCCACAAGCCCGGCGATTGGTGACCACTGCAGGATTCGACAAAGGCATTGAGGATGAGCTTCTTCTTTGCTGGCTCAGCAATCACATCCGTTCGGGTAGCCATGTTTACGGGCAGTGTTGCGCAGGTCGCAAAAGGAACTTGGTTGTGTGAAACGCCACGGGGATGATAATGATGACGTACAACGGCGACTACGCAAAATTTCTTTGAATGCTCCCTACCTAATCGATGCTGCATCAGCAGCCAGGGAGCTCAAGGTTCATTGAGAGCATGGGCCTGTGTCCTGCAGAGGTGGTAGTGCAGAGGCTAGAAGATGCAGCCGGGGATTGCGCAATCGCGCGTGAAGATAAGTCCATCGTCAGAAGCCGCACACTCTATACGCACTCTGCCTCGATTCGATGGTAAAGACAAGGCGTACAATGTGTACGGAAGGGACGATTGAAAGACGAGATAAACAAAGAATGAATCTCCCTACATCGAATCACTGTTGTCCCAAGACTCGCCTCACGTTGGTGATCTCGAAGCAGCCCTCCTCGCCCGCCTTGGCGCAGGGGAACCTGGTCCACTGGTGTGCAGCAAGCATCTACGAGACAACACCAAGAATTTCGCTTCTCTGCACTGAAGGCATTGTCATGTGACTGGCCCGTACATCGATCGGGCCCAAAGGCTACTGATAGCTACAAGTATAGACCTATCAAGTCCATGCACCGCAAGCCCGCTGCAATCTGGTAGCAATTGCACCAGACGCCTCATAGTGCATCACAAAGCACTGGTAGTAGATAACGCGACAGGCTCGGGCTGGAAGCTCGCGCCTTAATCTGGCACGATTCGGGACCGAGTCAGAACTAGACGACGTACCAGAATTTCCTTTTTTCCCCTTCTTTTCCATCCTCAAGTTTACATTCACTTAACTTAATACTTAAATATTGAATACAACATCTTTCATGTAAAAAGCTAAAGCAAATAGTCAAGCAAGACTCTCTACCTTCACGAAATTTGCTGTTAAGGCAGGATACGCGGGAGAGTGGTTGTTGTTGTGTGCTGCCTCAATATATTATGTAACTAATAGATTTAGACTGCGCCCTCGCTACACTACTTAGCGTGAAGTGTCCAGCCTATGTAAATGCAAAATATCGACAAAGAGGTTAGGTCGAGCTATTTGAACTTCTATAAACGCCGTGGTATCCCTGAAGTCAAACGCTACATGGTGTGAAAGTGCATTAAACATTACTTGCCCTTACCTAACTCTTGGGTCACGCGGTCAAGGCACCCTGACGCAGCGGCGAAGAAGCCTAATACTGTTCTAGAAGGAGATAACACCCTTGAAAGATACTCTGGGTGGAACTGCACGGCCACGAACCATGGGTGGTCTTGGATCTCGATAATTTCCATGCGTTCACCCTTGACGTCCTTGCCAACGAAGGTGAGGCCTGCGGCAGTTAGTTGATCGACCATAGCTGGGTTAACTTCATAGCGATGGCGATGTCGCTCTTCGATCTGGGGGGCTGATCCATATAAAGCCCGGAGTTTGGACCATTCAGTTCCTGGCTGAAAGATACAGGGATGCTTCCCCAGACGCATAGTGCCACCTAGCTTTGTCTTATCGACCTGTGTGATTTGGTTAGCAGCTAGGGTGTCAAATCAAGCAGAACGTGCGCTCCTATCTGCTAAGGTAGCCTCTCGAGCCTGAAGGAGATAAAGGCTTTGAGGAGTTGTTGTCTTACCTCAGGCATGTAGACAATAGCATGGTTCGCAGCGTGTGGGTGCAATTCTTCGCTTCCAACGTCCTCTACCCCGACCACATTGCGGGCATACTCGATCACGGCAAGTTGCATGCCCAGACAGATGCCGAGGAAGGGAACATTATTCGTGCGCGCCCACTCGATCGCTTTCATCATTCCCAGTGTGCCACGCTCGCCGAAACCTCCGGGCACACAGATGGAGTTGGCCGTGCAGACGTTGTGCCATGCCTTGTGATAGTCCGCTGGCGAGGTTTCCTTGGTCTGCTCCTCAAGGTGTGACGAGTCCACCCATATCATCTGGAGCTTCTTGCGGCAGTACATGGCAGCGTGCTCGAATGACTTCCCCAGACTGATGTAGGCATCGTGCAGCGATGTGTACTTCCCGACCAAGGCGATGGATACGGTCTCGTGGACGTGGTCTTGACTGTGAGCGAGACTGACCCAGCTTTTCCACATGTCAGCGCCTTGTTGTAATCTCGCGTCCGGTGGCGGGGAGGCAGAAAGGTTGAGCAGCTTGCTCAGCTTATCCAGAAACCTCTGCTCTTCAAGGAGCAATGGTACGTGGTACGTTGTCGACACGGTGTGAACGCCCAAGACCTGCTCCCGCCTCATTTGACACATGCTAGCGATTTTGTCGACAGTGCTCTTCTCCAGCGGCTGTTCGCACCGGCATGCGATGAGGTCGGGGATCAGGCCCTTCTCTCGAGACTCCTTGACGGCCCCTTGCGTCGGCTTAGTCTTCTGCTCACCACCTGGGCCCGGCGGCAAAACAGGAACGTAGGAGACGTGGATCTGGGCGAAGTCTCCGGATTCAGTCGCTCCCCGCAGCTGACTGAGGGCGTGAATAAAGGGACCGCCTTCGAGGTCGCCAACCGTGCCGCCAAGCTCGATAACGCAGACGTCGGGCTCGGCCCCAGACTCATCGACAGGAATTTTGGCGACTCGTTCGATCCATTCTTGTATGCCGTTGGTAATGTGCGGTACCCTATCAATTGCATGAGTAAGTTCAACTTGCCATGTGATGTTCATAGGCCCTTTTCAGGCTTTTCAGGTACAAGACAAGAAATAGGCCCTTTTTAGGCTCGAGACACAAAAGACTTACACCTGCACCGTCTTGCCCAAGTATTTGCCGACCCGCTCGCCCTCGATAACCTGTAGGTATATTTTGCCAGTTGTGATATTATGATCCCTGGTCAAGGTCGTGAGGAGGTATCGCTCGTAATTGCCGAGGTCGAGGTCCATCTCGCCGCCATCGTCAGTGACGTAGACCTCGCCATGCTCGATCGGTGACATAGTTCCAGCATCGATGTTGATATAGGGGTCGATCTTGATACTAGTGACGGTCAGGCCGATCGACTTGAGTAGCAGACCAGCGCTAGAGGCGATGATGCCTTTGCCGACGCCGGAGATAACACCTAATTTCGAGAGTTAGCTCTGAGAACGGACAATAGATAGAGAAGGCAATTATAGAAGGCATATAAAGAAAGAGAGGCAGATAGAAAGGGATTTTAACGAGGCCTTGGCACGAACCTCCGGACACAAGAACGTATTTCATGCTGATGTCTGCACTTGAGCAAGATGCAGCACTGCTCTAGTCGCGTTGCGGTATTGATAGATTGGGCGATCGGTTCGGTTTGCAGCACTGCTTTGGTCGTATTGCGGTATTGACAGATCGGGCAATTGATTTGGATTGCAGCGCTGCTCTGGTCGTAAGTGTCGCAGAATTGATGGATTGGGATCGGTTTGGCGAGGCCGAACCTTGAAAGTGGTTTTTTTGCTACGACGCGACAACTGATGTTGGTTGCCGAAATTTTTAGATTTTGCTACTTTATGACGCGACAACTACTAGCACGCGTGGCAGATCCGCCCCGCACGTCTACCAGCGGGGCAACCACAACGCGGGCCAAACCCGAGGGGAAGGGCAGTGGGGTGGGGCTGCGCGCAGGACAATCTGAAAGTGTTTGTGTCACGCCGCAGTGAATCTGTAAGGCGCAATAGGCACTGTTAGTACTATCGCCGTAGGTGCCTTGGTGCACTAGGCCCCCCGACACGGGTGCCAATGCGGGTGCGGCAACTAGGCCAATTGACGAACCCGAGTTCGGGCCAAAAAAATTGGGCGTTTTCAGTCGCGTCAATTATTGTCACACTGGATCTTGTATGTCACTCACATGCAAAAGTCAATTGTGGCCAAACAACTCAAAAACATCGGAGACTCCAGCCATGTTCAGCTGCGAACAAGTTGCGTACACCAGTCGTGTGCGTACACCAGTCGTGTGCGTACACCAGTCGTGTGCGAAACTTGTTCAAGCCGCGACCAGGGAATTTGGAATGGCACTAACTAGCCTTAAAGATTGAGTGATTTCGGGCCAGGTCGCTCGAGCATCAATAGAGCCGTAACTCCCTGTTTTAGCTACTACATGTTTTTACCCCTTTGAAGAGTTCTCGACTCGACCTACCCTGCAATTAGAACCTGCCTAGATATCACGGACACAGAATGGGAACAGAGTGCTTAAACATTTGCTACTGCGGCGGCGTGTCTTTCGCCCCGTGGATGTCGACTACACATTCGTCGGGAGGGGGGCATCAAGGCGACTTCCGTGACAAATTTCTTCCATACCTTTATCATCACCATTGTGTGCTTATTAACCGTCAACAGTCATTTTAGTCCCAGAGATTGCGTCCCGCCGCACAGCATTTTTGACATCGTTGCTGGATTGGGTCAAGCGCATCCCGTCGACGGCAATTTTTACGCATCGTATTTGATCATGACAAGTAAAGGGATTTGTATATGCAGACCATGAGCGACATCCTCCTTTGGGGATGCCAGGGCTAGGAAAGGCTCGGAGAAGAGACACTTTGACGCATCGTATTTGGCCACGGCAAGTAAAAGGGTATGTGTAGACCACGAGTGACGTCCCCTCTTTGGAAGATCATGAGCGAGGAGATGAACTCAGACGAGACAGGCACCGCTGACCAAACATTGTCCATTGCTGACTCAAAGGTCCGTCCTAATTGGTATTCCATTGCTGTCGTGCCGGGTCGTGTCGTGATCCCGTACTTCACCATACCGCGGTGCCTCGGGACACTTACGGGTTTCGAGGCCCCGAGGTCTGAGGCCAGCGAAAGGGTCTCCAACGTTCCCTCGCCGTCTGTCACCGTCGGAAATTTCCAGCCGTCTGGTAACTCCCTTACGCTGCTGTTGCCGTCGTCGCTGGCAAAATTGGTGCGGTCGCCGTGGTCCTCGTCACCTTCATAGCCGTCACGTTGACCATCAGTGCGCAGGTGACTTCTGTTTCATCCATTATCAGTTTGAACATCTACCGTCGGGCTTTCAACAGGGGGCGCGAGGGACAGGGATGCCATCCGTTGGAGTCACATCGGTGTGGTCGCCTCTGGGAAATTCTCGGCGGCCTTCTCAAGGGCTCTGCACTACGGCAACGTTGAGTGGACGCTCGACGTGCTCAGAGTCTTGACACGTCCAGGCATAATACCGACCGTCTTCGCCATCTTCTGGGGGCGACGGTCCATAAGGACGGCCGTCGCTTCGCCCCTGCTGGGCATGGCCAACCGGCATCGGAGTCTCGCTCGGCTCGGCGACATCAGCGTTGCAACGACGGGCCAAACGCTACCCTACGTCTATGGAACCGTCGCGTCGGCATCCAGCCCAGCCGTATGCTCCGTCGTCATCACTCTCTCCAAACCTCTAAGTTACGAGTGGGCAGAGTTTCGGAAGGAGAGGTTGGCCTTCGAAACATGCCTGCAGGATGATGCAGCAGACGTCGATGCAGCGACGAACAGCACAAGCGGCGATGCAAAGGAAGTCGGTGAGCATGTTTCGAGCAGCTCCGCCGACAAGGCGAATGTCAAACGATGGGGACAGATTGCGGCCCTTTAGGCAACAGTAACGTTTTGGGGACATTCGGTCCTATGGTGAGTGAAGTCCCGAAAAGATCTTCATCTTGGCCCTGCTCTTGACTACAATCAATATGATACTGGACGACAGTTTGAAGTGTGCGTCCCTGGAAACGTTCTTTGCTGACTCGTGGCATGATTATCATTTCCAGAAGAAGAAGAAGAAAGGGCCACTTGCGATATACGCCGCCAATTGCGTATTTGGTCGCTTTTTCTTCGTTACCTGGTTGGTTGTGTCAATTATTTGGCCTTGGTGCACGATGCTTATCGCCTGTTACTACCTCATCATCGATGGTCGGGGCCAATTAAGCCATGCTTTCCACTGATTGCGTATGGCAAGGCTTAGGGGCCGAGCAGCCAACGTGTAAGAGAGACGGTATAGGCTTGCTGCTGCTCCTTTCGATTGGTACACGTGCCTGGTGTCACCTATGTCATCCCGTCAAGTCCGAGTACACTCGTGCGCTTGTCTATGGCGATTTCGTCCGCTCTCACTTGGCGGTATTCGCAGCTTAAGGTTTGAATCGCGGCCAAGACATGTTTACTGGTCTTGGCCGTTTTCAAACGCGACCGGTGTTTGATGAGCCAGCCTCGTGTGACGCAAGTCTGAAGAGTTCGGACGAAGTGGCATTGCTAAAAAATGAAGCGTACTCCGTAGTCCGCAATGATTCCATCTGGCAACCCTGGCACCACATGATGCAAAGTCATGGGGCAAGTGTGTCGGCGAGATTAAAAGAGCGTTGGTCCCGGTATGTCAGCTACCAACCATGAGCGCTCGAATGGCTTGGGGCATTTCGTGGCTGGGCTGCGTCAGAGACAGGGAGTCTAGCCCCATGAGCCTGCCGTGATGATTTCCAACGGACGTGGTTCTTCCAGGGCCCCATCAAAAAAACACAAAACATGGCAAGCTTCATCATACCAAAGATAGGCGACTAGGCTCCTTGACTTGTGTTTGTATGGTTTTCGAAGTATTAGGTCATGTCTATTGACGCCTGAAACGCCGGAGACACGTTTTCCCCTGACGCGACAGCATGCAGAGGGACAGCATTCAAAGGGGCAAACAACGCTGGACTACGCTTTTGCGTACTCCCCCACGAGGCAAAGGTCCATTCTTGACAAGATGTCCAGCTTCGCCTCAGTGATTAGATATCGGGGATGCATCGACAAGAAGCTGGAGGGCCGATCCCTGGCGGTGGGGTCTGAACCCGGCCCAGCTGCTCGTTTTTCCACTACCACTCAGTCGAATCCAGGTTTTGTCCGTCATGCACGGATGCTTGGGGGGCAACCCTGGCTCTCAATGTCCGCTTAACGTGGTACCAATAGAACGCTCAACAACAAAAGATCGCCCCGCAGAGACTTGCATGACTCGGGACGAGTGCCATAACCAACAGCAAGGGAAAGGCAAAGTTGAAGCGAAAGAGGGAAGGGAAAAAAAAAAGGCCCTCCAAGACATGCCGAGAGTTGCCTGACTTACATGCGGGCCTGGATGGGCACTGCGAGTGATTTTGCAGTTGCCATTGCTCCGTAAAGTGCTCCGTAAATTGGGTTTTTATTCTGGATCGCCGGCCACACATAAAGGACGCGCAAAAGTGCCTCCACCCGTAAATTGGTTCGTGGACAAAACTGGAGCACCGTGTGCCAGATTGATAGGCCCAAGGCAGGCTTCGGGAAATTATTAAATGTATACATACAGCCGGGAGCGCGAGACAGATAGAAGAACTTCTCCCGTCAGTTGAGAAGGTCTTGGTCATGTTCTCGACCATACGCCACGCGGAGCAGCCGTCTTGGGCCTATAAGCCCTCTTTTGGTGCCGGGTTGTTCCGACGATGCATGCTGCTGCTGCTGCTGCTGCTGTCACGCCGCACCCAACATTAGTGCATGTATGTCTTAGGACGAGGGGGGAGGGGGGGGGGGGAGGTCGAGGTCGATGTTGAGAATGAGGACGAGGGAGGATGAACGAGGACCGACAGACATGCATGTCCTGGAGGGTGGAGGATAGGAGGGGAGCGGAGAGAAGGCGAGGGCCAAGGTGGGGTTGGGCCGGACAGCAGGCTCCTGAGGAGATGGTGGCTCACTCTTGCCTCGTAGGTGTGCTGGGCGCGTCCACTCCGGTCAGCCAAAACACAACTGCTTCGGCCGATGACACTCGCAGTAACAGATTTGACTTTCTTGCGGAGCAGTGGACTGAAGTCGAAAAGGCAGCGTCAGGCGTCCCTTGACGCCGTCCATCGTCTCAAGGGTCTCCGGCGCAGGTCAAACCCGCCCCCCTTCACCCCGTTCAGACCATTTCTGTCGTCTCGCAGCTCCGTCTCTCTCGTCGCCTGCTGATTGGTGGTTGGCGTGCCGCGCCGGTTGCGCCACCGCAAGCTGGTGCACGTCTTTGCATAAACGTCCAATATACGTTGCGTCCTCCTGAACAAAAGAGCTGGCGGCCGCCTTCCCGCCCATCTGGGTCTGCTTCTGGCTCGGGAACTAGACTTGCTGCAGAATGTCCTAAAGGATTAAAAATCCCCGTGTTCCCCGCGTTCAGTGATCCCCTCCTCGATCCCTTTTCACGTGGGCGCATGATAGGACCGTCAAACAATACGTCAAAACATGTCGAAGCTCGCCGTGGAATCATGGTCCTGGTATGGCCTGACATGGCTGGTGGTGGCGACCAGAATGTTGGTAACGTCTTACATCCTTATGCGCCAGAGTTTCTCCCTTGACTCTAGCGACGCCCGTACATCACAGCTGCGTCTGTGTGTATGTGCGCACATGTGTCGTGCATGTGGCTCATCAATTGCACAGGGCATCACAGATTCTTCTGCGCGGGTCGATAAGGAAACTCAAACTCGATGACTACTTGATGGTCATCATCATGGTACGAACGGACCAAGTCCTGTCCAGAAACCCTTCGCATTACGCCATGGCGGTCGAGAATACTTGCTGACTCCTGAATGTCTTGAGTCAACAGATGACCGATACCGTCCTGATGATTGTCATGAACATCATCTCAAGCACAGACAGCAACTTGATCGATCCAAGCCAACCAACTTCGCTGTCGCCTGAGGATATCGAAATGAGAGTGTTTGGGTCCAAAATGGTTCTCCTGGCGGAGCAGATGCAGATCATCACCATCTGGCTGACCAAGGCTTGCCTGCTTCTCATGTATCATCGTTTGACGTAGGTGACTCGACACTTTGACCCGCGAAACCTTGAGCAGTACGACCTGACTGACCAGCCTTCTCAGTATGAGTCTGAAGAGCAACTTGGTGGTCAAGCTTGTTGCGGGCTATGTCGCCTTCGGCTTCGTCGTCATGGAGATTCTTTACCTGGGCGTTTGGTGTCGGCCGTTCGACCAGTATTGGGCCGTTCCGCCCAACTCCAGTGCGTAGCTCACTGTTTTCTTTTCTTTTTTCCCGTTTACCCCATACTAATGGCCTTTCGCAGCTCAATGTTCTGCCGCAACAAATCATCTCATCACCAATGCGGTCCTCAACATCTCGTCCGACATCATGATCATTATCATTCCAATGCCCGTCTTCTTGCAGTCCAAGCTTGCTATAAGGAGGAAACTCATCTTGGTGGGCGTTTTTGCTCTCGGAGGGTTCACTGTACGTCCATTCTGCCGTCGAACAGGCCCCCGCCATGCGAGTCCGCGGCGCAACTAACAAGACATCTCGTGCGCAAGATACTGTCCTCCATCCTGAACAAGTTCTACAGCTTCAACGAGCCATTCGGATCTCAATGGACGTTCTGGTACATACGGGAGTCATCAACAGCTATTATAGTGGCCAACTTGCCATTGACGTGGACCGTCTTTCGACGACTCTTCAACCTCCGATCTTTCAACAACAACAGCGAGTATTCCTCCAAGACCCGAAGCCGGCTTCCGAGTTCAACTTTGCGGTCTCATGGCCAGGCGCATGACCGAAGCATCAACCGCGACTACCTTCGCCACCGTGACGATCACGACAATCCTTTGGCCGACAGCCAAGAAGAAATCAACAAGGGGTACGGAATATCACTGAAAATCTACCAACGCCACGATCTCGAAATCAGCTCCGAGCCAGCACCCGGTCGTGCACGGCCCCGCGCGTCAAACGAATCATTACCTGATGGTCTGACCACGACAATACGAGGCGGTCATCCCCAGTCATTTCTGCACGACCCGGACATCGCAGAGGATTTGCCGGCAGAGAGAATAACTCATCCTGTAAAAACCGTTTCCAACATATAGCTTGGTGCCGGGGGCTTGTAATACAGGTCTCGACGATTGAATGTCAGCCTGAACGATTCTCATGCTTCTCGGCGACTTGTTCGTTGCACACTTATATACCCCAAGCACAAAACACACCTACCGTACATAAAGTAATAGAGAATCCAAAGACCCAGCGTACATACAGCAAGTATAGTACATGAAGCGATCAGATTTCAAGATACAGTCCCGCGCACAAGGCATATACCGTGCATGATCAGATAATCCCAAGATGCAGCCTTCTGCACAAAGCATGTATCGTACGTGAAGTACTCCGCATTTAAAGATGCAGCCCCGTGCCAAAAGCATGTACCGCACATGCTCACCCTCGTGCATCAAGTGTGAATACAGGCTGCATTGAGGGAGCCTACAGACTCCAAGTAGGCAGCACCAAGTCTCTATGCCAGACCTGGTCGACCGCCAGAGCCCAAGGCCAAAACCACGGGGGCGAGAGACGGCCGTCCCAGAATCTTAATCCGTCCTTCTTTAGCACGCCTACGCTAGAATCCTCTCAGGAATACGCTAGAATCCCGCCACATTCCAATCGACCCAAATGTGACACCAGACCCAAACACCACTCTGCGGCTAATGGATAGACGATGCAAACCTTATTTCGTCGGACGCAAAGTATCGTTTGGTCATCCGCGAGTTTCTACAGCCTCGTGCATCAGTTGTGGCCGCGCCAAGTGCTTGCAGGACGGCTTTCCCGTTGAGAATCCCAGGGACGTGTCGGCCGACATCGGAATCACGGCACGTGCCGCTGCTGCGACTGTGTCGAGGTGCAGTGCTTTGCGGGAGGAAGCGGTGGGCTAAGGTCGCGCTATTGATCTATTTTGGCAGAGACGAGGCGCTTGTGCCATGTCGGTTGGTGTTGCGGCTGGCGGGCTGCAAGCCGGATCGCTGTCTGAGTTTGCGCGTACTCGGAGTGATTGACTCGCCTTGAGTGGCTTGACTCGTGCCTGACTAGGCGCAACAAGGCGAGCCGTTTAATAGCTGCCTTCACCTTTTCCATACCTTACCCTACTGCGATCACGACGGGCCGCCGTCACCACTCTCGCATGTCCATGTCAGGCGCTCACATCCATGCGAGAGAAGTATTATGCTTAACATAATAATATACTGCTGACAGACATTTCGAAACGGCTCAATCCTCGTGCTTTCCACGTGTCGTTCATGACGGGGGATGGAGCAGCCATCGACCCTGCTCCTCTTTTGGCCACCCCATCGAGGGTTATGCCATCCGTGACTGGGCGGACAGGGCTGACAGCAGCGGATTCCAGCACCGTTGGCGCCTCGCGATCCGGGTCGGTATCTCAGATCTTGCACGATGAGAGAGCCTTCTCCTCGGGTCAGGGGCCAATGACTTCTGACTCTTGATATCGACGGCCAGATCTGCGCTTACCAGCCTCATTGCCATGGTTGGCATCGTCATAGCTCTTGGCACTGCGAGGCACTGACGGCCGCCAAGACGGCCGCTATCCCGACCTCAACCAGGACGAGCCGAGGCTTTCCTCAAACTCGGGAACCTAGTGGATGTCATTATGCGTGACGTTGTCTGGGCGGCCAGCTTATGCTGAGCGATATTGACAGTATCCGGCCTGAGAAGCTGTACTTAATATAAAACCATGCAGATACAGACATGTCAGCCGCTAAGGCTAATTGGCTGATGCTCTGGAGAAGCATGACGCAAAGAGGAATTATAGGAGAAGATGTTGTCGGCCAAGCTCCTCATAACGAATATGTAAGTCGGTCACGCAGAATTCATATGCGACCCCCTGGCGCTTAGTTTGTCTGAGTTCGATATGAGGAGAAGTATCGACGGCCATTTCTCGGGTTCCGGTTTTGTGGGTAGACAACTCCTGCGCGGGGATGCAGACTGCTATCATGAGAGCAAAAGTGGCCCATCGCCAATGATGATTATTAAGACCCGAAAAACTCTCCTCCATCGAATGACGATCTAGACGTCCAGACGTCCGCTTTTTATTGTGGTGTACTTGCTGTCAACACTATTCAGCGAGAAGGAAATAAGACATGCTTGGCATTATTTTGTCGGAACACACTCATCGTCAGTATGGCAGGTGGTCTCAAGTCAGTCTCCATCGACTTTTTATACATGCAACGCGGCATATCTTCGGTCAAGATTCTGACTCTGCAACAAGACAGCCTTTTTAAGAATCTTCCAAGTCAAGGATTCCGCGCTTTGATGCTTCTAGACTTGCCGCTAGATTAGTCATGGAGGTGCGTCTCGCTTCCCGGATGACGACGTCCCCTAATAACGCACGACTCAAGATGACCGGCCCAGAGAGCTTTGGAAGAAACCCACGGAAAACAGCGGGCCAGGTCGTATGATGCGCTACTTTTCTCCAGATCTGCTACCATGCGGGGGGCACGAGAGCCCGGCCGGTCCAACAAGGCAGCAAATAGGAATCCCGGGCACGGAATTGCCAATTCGTGCATTGCTGCTCGTTTGCGGACGCGAGCAGTTCTTGCCCTATTAATAACAGCAGCTACAGGCTGTCAGGGACCTTCCTGTTAGGCTCTTCTCGGTCCCATTCGAAGACCCTGTGGAGTCAGGTGGAGAGGGGCGAATGGATCATGACCTGACGGTGGAGTTGTTGAGCAAATGTTCAGAGCAGAATGAAGACTGGTAGCACAATATCGCCCGTATGCAGCTCTCTGACTTGTACCCTCTTTGTTCGCCACGTTTTGCGGCCATGAGAGTCATCAGCATCGGTTGATTGAGCCTGGAGCCTGCTGGGTGAGGATCTTAGGCAACAGTTGAACGGTTATCTTGCTTTGCCCCGTCCCCTTTTCTCATGTCGGAATGAATCAAGTGGTCGAGCGCTTTTCGGGCGGCGTCGCGTGGAGCAGCAGGATGTCTGCTTTCGCATTCCTAGTTCCTCGCTTGCGAGATCCGATTGCTCGAGGCCCTGAAAAGCGGATGGCGGGGTAAGGGCGCTCGAGCTCGGATACCCAGCTTCTGCATCAATGCTGTCGACCAGGGTACATGATGCTCGTCGCTTGTTGTGCTCCGGTCTTTTGAACGGAGACAAAGTCGCCAGGTTTATGAACAAGCCCAGGTGCATCAGCCAAGATCCTCTGCATCACATATGGCTTACTGCGATTCATCGCCTCGTGCTCGCGCGAATGAGCGGTTGCGAGGTCTGCCGGGAGAGGGCTGCGGCAGTGAATTGCGACGGCTATGGGATTCAATATGTCAGGTTCTTATGCTGCCGGGTCCTGGTGTCGAAGCTGCCTCCACGATGGATCCTCTGCCGACTCGCCTTTCGGCAGTCATTAGCTGTCGCGGTATTGTAATTTGTACCCACACTGTTGCACTGGCCGGCTCTTTGTCGCCAAGCAGGATTGAGTATAATAGGTAGCGGCAACGCGCGATCACGCTGCGATACCGTGCGTATGTGCCTCGATCCTGTCTTGAGCAAATACAACCCTCGCCATCATGGGTTCGGCGGACACTTCAGCTAGCCGTGAAGGCTTACACGGCGGTCGCAAGGATCCTGAAGCTTCAGTCGCCGCGGTGTCCGATCTCACACAGGAATCCAAGGGCGATGACGATGACGACGTCACCAAGGACCTCGACCTCTTCTCTACTTTTCCACCGCTGCCCGATGCCGAGGAGGAACAGGAGCCTTTCTCGGTGCGGGCCATCGTCGTCGGTATTCTCCTCGGCTGCCTCGTCAACGCCTCCAATGTGTATCTAGGTACGTGACGGCTGAAGCTCTTCGATACCACTCAACTCATCGTCTGTTTAGGCTTCAAGACGGGTTTCACCTTCGGCGCAAACCTCATCGGCGCCATCTTTGGCTACGGTATCATCACGTTGTTAATCAAGATCGCACCCGGGGTACCTCTGATCGGTACAAAGTTCGGTCCTCAAGAAAACTGCATTTGTCAAGCCGCTGCCACCGGTGCTGGTGGTATGGCTGGCCTCTTCGTTGCCGGGTTGCCAGCCATGTACAAACTGGGCTTGTTGTCCCAGGACCCGATATCCGACTTTCCCAGGATTCTCTGCATCACCATGGTCTGCTCTTTCTTCGGCCTCTTTGCGGCAGTGCCGTTACGCAAATTTTTCATCATCAAAGTGGCCAGGGAACTGAATCTGGTCTTTCCATCATCCACCGCCACGGCACTAGCTATTCGCTCTATGCATGCCGTGGGCGCCGGTGCGTCTGGTGCCGTGAAGAAGGTGATAGCCCTTGGGTGCTCCTTCGCCATTGCTTTCGTGCATGTGGTCGTAGGCCAGTATGCTAAAGGAATCATGGCCGAGTGGCACATATTCACTTGGATTTATGCCGGCAGCGGATACACGAACGGAGCGCTCGACATTGAAAGTTGGGGATGGTACATTCACCTTACTCCGGCTTTTTTTGGATCCGGCGTCTTGGTCGGGCTCAACACCGCTTTGTCCTGGTGGTCGGGCACCGTCGTTGCCTGGGCCCTCATCGGTCCTTTGCTCGTCCATTACGGCGAATGCGTCGGTTCGCAGACGCAGAAAGGGAAATGGGCTCCGTTGACGTCATTCAACAAAATGGACAACATCACCGATGAAAACTTCACCCCATCTCCTCGCTATTGGATGCTGTGGCCCGGGATTCTTGTTTTGCTGACGTATAGCATGATCGAGTTCATCTTGCACTCCCGCATCGTATGGCAGGGGGGCCTGCTCCTTTTTCGATCGATGGCCTCGATGGCGGATGCGAGCCTCAAAGCTCGAGGCAAGAAGGTCAGCTTTCTCGAAAGGCATGCTGCCAGGCTTGACGACGATAACTCCAGCTTGCTTAAAGACTTTGCGACTCCCAGTCAGCAGGTCCCGCCAGTCGTCTGGATTTCTGGCACATTGGTGACGGTAGCGGTAGCGTGTCTGGTGTGTCATTTGCAATTCAACATGAATGCTGGACTCACCATTCTGGCTTGTCTCTTGGGTTTGATCTTCGCATTCCTAGCCGTCCACGGAGGCGGCGTGACAGATACAGCGCCTTTGAGTGCGTCTTCCAAAGCGTCACAATTGGTGTACGGCGGCATCACCAAAGGTCACTACAGCGTCCCGGATGCGCAAAGGATCAACCTTATTGCAGGTTGTATTGCCTCGGGGTGCGCAGACGTCTCCTACGACCTGGTATGCGACTTTCGTACAGGTTTTCTCCTTGGAACATCGCCGAAGCAGCAATTCTATGCGCAGGCCTGCGGCGCCCTCGTGGCGGTCTTTCTTGCGCCCGGCGTTTTCGTGCTCTTCATGTCTGCGTATCCCTGCTTGTGGTCTCCGGCAATATCGAAAGAAGATCAGCTACTTTGTCCCTTCAAAGCACCGTCACTTGTCGCCTGGGCAGCTGTGGCAGAAGCATTCACTGCACCCAGAATACCAATTCCCCGCTCTTGCGCGATTTTTTCCGTAGTGATGGCGGCCGTGACAGCTTTTCAAGTAATTTTCAAGAATTACTACCTTGTCGGGCCTCGGGAAAAATATCGCAAATGGCTTCCTAACTGGATGGCCATCGGCGTTTCGTGGGTGTTGGGTGTGGACAGCGGTTACGCCAATGCCATCCTATTTGGCAGCATCGCGGCGTGGTGGTGGAAGAAATACTTCCGGAAGAACTTTGAGCTGTATGGTTTTTCCATTGCTGCCGGCCTATTAGCTGGAGAGGGAATCGCCGGGGTCTTCAGCGCGTTATTGACACTCTTGGGCGTCGATGGAAAGAGAAGGGGGACTCGGATTGGGATGCCGGGACAGTATTGACGGTGATTGGACCGTCAACAAACACATTGTGAAAATGACGGAGCACGCAGCCATTACTCTAGCCAGACTAAATGTAGCGTACTTTGGTATTAAGAGATGCGGATGCCGTCGTATTGCGCCAAAAGCCGGGCGGCACTTCGCGGATATCGAAGTTTCGACGACACAGACTGGCCCACAGTGGCGACGCTGGTGACGTACAGCTTGAGCGTCTCCGCCATTCCCAGTCATGAGTAAATTGCTTCATGCGCGATTGTCCATGGCAATAATAAGCGCAGTATTCTGCATACACTCTTTGGTGACGTTGCCGTGCTTGGAAAATCGCTCAGGAGTTTTTTTTTTTTTCGCGCGGTGCGCCGTGAGGTAATTGAGGGATCTCTGACCGGGTACAGAGTATCTGGTTTTCAATTCCTGGCGGCAGCCGCAAATGGAAAGCTCCGCTCCCGAAGCAATGCAAGACTTTGAGCTCTATTGGAGGAAGGAGCAATCCTTCGATGGGAGGAATTGTTCTGTTGCGAGCTCTCACGGCCTGACTCTTTGCTCCGTGATACGTTGGGCGGTACGTTGGGGATCGCATGCGTCCCCGTGCTTGACCTCTGACGTCGATCTCGGCGGCTTCAACCCCTCACTGCACTGCTGCGTGTCCCCCCACCGCAACCGATCCGTTCTTTTCTTCTTCAATCGTAACCCCACCAGATTTCCTCCCCGGCCGTCTGTCCTCCGTGATACTTGCGAGGTCGGCCTGCGCCATCCCTGGGTGCACATGTTTACCGGATTCGTAGGATGCGGAAAGGTCTGACTGGAGATGGTCCGTCAGCCCATCGGAATGGCGATATGGCACTGACTTTTCCCACCAGGCGCCGCCCTATCTAAGTACAGATGGCAGGGGTTGGAGTGTATTGAGCACCCGAGGTAGGTCATGTAGCTTCCGCAGTCTGGCTAGTGGATGCTCAGTTAGGAGCCATGCGCCAAGCTCCTCATAAAGACCCGTGTTCTCGCTCCCGGAGCTTCTTTTCCTCCTCATTCTCTTCCCCCTCCCCCTCCCCCACCCTCCATCTTCTCAACGCTGCCAGGAACCTTGCCTTGCCTTCCCACTTGACACTCACCATACACAATCAGACACATCCCGCCGCTCAATATGCCTGTCGCAGCCGCTTCAGCCGATCGTCTCTCCGACCTCTTCAGCCTCAAGGGCAAAGTCGTTGTCGTCACTGGTGCTTCAGGCCCTCGTGGCATGGGAATTGAGGCTGCTCGAGGTTGTGCCGAGTTCGGAGCCGACGTCGCCATCACCTACTCTTCACGAAAAGAGGGTGCCGAGAAGAACGTCGAAGAGTTGACCAAAGACTACGGCGTCAAAGTCAAGGCGTACAAGTTGAACGTCACCAACTACAACGACGTAGAGAAATGTATCAACGACATTGTTGGTGACTTTGGCAAAATTGATGCCTTTATTGCCAAGTTAGTCTCCCTTTTTTCGACACTAGCACTCCGTCAATCGTGAATTTACTGCGTCTGAGAACACATTGAGCTAAATTGAACATCTTCTTAGTGCTGGTGCGACGGCCGACGCTGGCGTCATTGAAGGATCGGCAGAGTCCTGGGATAAAGTCATTCAGATCGATCTCAATGGCACCGCATACTGTGCCAAGGCTGTCGGCGCCCATTTTAAGAAGCAGGGCAGGGGTTCATTCGTCATCACTGCTTCCATGTCTGGCCACATCGCCAATTTCCCTCAAGAACAGACGTCCTACAACGTGGCAAAGGCCGGCTGCATCCACATGGCTCGCTCGTTGGCCAACGAGTGGCGTGACTTTGCCCGTGTCAACTCCATCTCACCCGGGTACATTGACACTGGTCTGTCCGACTTCATCGACCCCGAGACACAGGAACTTTGGCGTTCCATGATCCCGCTCGGCCGCAATGGATTGGCAAAGGAGTTGAAGGGGGCCTACGTCTACCTCGTGTCAGATGCCAGCACCTACACCACCGGAGCTGATCTGGTCATTGATGGCGGCTACACTTGTCGATAATCGATCTGCACAAAAAGGAACGCCTGAAATGGAGGATCTTGCATGATTCTACTGTGTCGGTAAACAAGACGATAAAAAGTCACCATGCATTGTTGGACAGCGTGAATCGTCCCGATATGATTTGCCGGTGAATCCAACGCGCCATGTCTGTATGCGAATAAATACTGTTACCGAATCTCGTGCCGCGAAGTGAACGATGAATGCTATCTTGCGCGGAACGACGTCGTGGCGATGATCTGTCATGAGGCCGTCAGGTGCAACCCAAAATTTTGCGCAATGTCCAAAGACGCTTTCCAACCAGGCGGCCTGCGGCACGTTGATATCTGAGCATTCTGATATGAAGATCATGGCCGTTTCGATAGTGATGATGACACGCGGGAAAGCAAGGGCCAATGAAAGATCCCAAGAGTTCGATAGACATGTTCATTATTGCTCACACGCACTTGGCCAATACGCCGGTCGCAGCTTTCGACGTCGAGAACATCAAGGTGCGTGCGGCACGAGAGCGGGGTCGCCCGCACCCAGTCATCAGGAATAGATGCGGCCGCTTAGGGCCGCAGACGCACCCTTTTCCCAATATCGTCAGTCAGCCTTGCATCCTGCACGACCTATTGAGTCAAGCATGATCTCGCAGCTTCCTCGCCCCAAGCCCGCTGCATGCTGGCGCTGCACACAGGCCACGGCCCATTGCGCACCAGGGAGGCGTGACAGCAAATGTCATACGCACAATACTGAGCTTCAATTCGAGTTCGGGACGCGGACGCAGAGAGAAGCTCGTCCGGTTTTCCCAAGCAGCTACAGTACGAGACCTTGGGAAAAGCGTCGCTGCGTCAAGGCAGCGTTGGGGGCGACGGCGACTTGTTATCGCCGAAGACGTCATTCATTAACACCGATGGTACGCCTTGGGGCTGCGGCGGCGATAAGTGATTTACCGTGGCGGCTGAACCACCGACGCCGAAGAAAGGAAAAAGGCTATGCAAGGTCCTTTCGCGCGAGACAGCGATCTATCCCCTAGCTTCGGGTAAGCGCCGACGAGCATCACAAACAATTCTGGGCGAGCCGCATAGAATGCGGTAGGGTATAAAGATGAGTTGCCTACCGACGGCATTTCATAACGTTCGACATCGTGAGCGGTACATTTTAACACATTCAAATCGACTTTTCGAAATACAGGTTTTTAAAAAAATTGCTACCGAGAAAAACTGAACAAGACATTTCACTCGCATTTCGCAGCCTGCCAACATGACCGTACCAACCCCAACCCCAGTCTGGTTCGTCGTCGCCGCATCCAGTGGCTTCGGCCGCGAGATTGCCCTGAACGCCTTGCAAAGAGGACACACTGTGATCGCGACCGCCCGCCAGACAAAGGACATACAACAACTCGCCGACGCCGGAGCTCACGTCATGGCTTTCGACGTGACTTGGCCTGCTGCCAAAATCGACGACGTGGCAAAGGACGTCTTTTCAAAGCACGGCAGGGTGGACTTCTTGGTCAACACTGCAGGGTATTGCATCATCGGCGCTGTCGAGGAAGTCTCCCCGCAAGAATACTACGATTGCTTCAACACCAACGTCTTTGGCGTGCTAAACACCCTGCGGGCTTTCCTGCCGCTGATCCGAGCGCAGACCGTGGCGCCGAATGGTGTTCGGAGTACTGTCATGACCTTCGGCAGCCTGGCCAGCTGGTCGGGGGGGGCGAGTTACTCCATCTATGCCATGACGAAGGCGTCGGTGTCGTCGCTCGCCGAGTCTTTGAACGCGGAGCTGGCTCCTTTCAAGATCCGTGCCGTCGCAGTCGAGCCGGGGTATTTTCGCACGTCTTTTCTCAGCCCTGGCGCGAAGATGGAGTCGCAGGTTCGCATACCTGCCTATAATGATGAAGACACCCCGAGCGGTCAGGTCAAGAGGTATTTGGTCTCTGCGGACGGCACACAACCTGGTGACGTTGTGAAAGGGTCAAGCGTCATTGTCGATGCAGTCACGGGCACTGGCGTCGCTCAAGGGAAAGACTTGCCCACGCGGATGGCGCTTGGTACGGACTGCGAGCAAGTGGTGCAGGAAAAGTGTGCACAGTCTACCGCGATGTTGAAGGAATGGGGTCAGATAGTCAGGTCCACTGACCATGGCAAAAAACCTCAGCAAGAAAGCGTGCTGTCACAGTAGGTCAGACTTTGTAGTCCAGCCATTAGGTTGAATATGTGGAAAAACGAACAATCATGCGCGGCTCGCTGGTCCAAAGGCGGCGCTTGATGTTCGCTTTGTGCAAAGCTAGACGCAACGCAATGTGATGCGTGGTCGTGAAAACGTTTGGCTGGGACGACAACATAGTCGAGTCTATTCAAATCCCGCATCGATTTTGGCAATGTACCAGGCTGGTTGATAGCCGAGAAATGAATTTGTGCGGCATCAAATACACCAAGCACTCCATTTTTCAATATGCTTCAATTGAGAAACGCAACTTGAGTCCTGTTCTGTGCTACTCGCGCTGTACGAACCGAGCCTGTTGGTTGAGATTTCACACAATTGAATTCGGCTGTGTCGTGGCCGCGTTGTGAACGAGTGCGAGTAAATCCTTCCGCGCGATGCGAGACATTCCGCCCTTGCAACACCTCAATCAAAGCGTTACACCGCACTTGCAATCTGTTGACTGTGCGGCCGATACACGAGATGAGCGCAAGCCATCTCCGTCGAGTTCGGCTGCGAAGAACTGAATTTGGGTTGCACGGTGTGTCGAGTATGGCGAAATCGGGGCTCTTTGCTTGACCTAATTCCGAGTCGTTGTACAATGTAGCGGTGCAATGAGCTTCAAAAGCTGCATGCCGGAAGCAAACACAAGATTCGCCACGGACTCTAGACTTTTGCGAACCAATCGTGGAACATTGGATGACCAGGCATAAGCTGTTGCGTACCTTGACAGGCACACTTTACGACGATGGGTTGGTGCACCATCTGTACTTAGCTTGTAGGCGAGATGTTGGACCGAGACGATTTGGTCGATCTTCCGAAGAATCAGCGCACTAGCACAGCTTACTTCCTGAAAAGTGCCCGAGACTCGATGCCATTGGATGCGGTTGAAGAAGAGTCATCTCCCAACGTAGGTTAGGGTCATTATTGAAGGGCCGTGCCTTTCCACCCGAATCGATGGATCCTGGCATCCTGGTGGTTTTCTATTTCCTCCTCGTGTTTTCCCTCCTTCCTTTTTTCATTGACCCCGCGCCCTTGGCATGGATCAGCACGGAGCAGACGGCCGAGAGGTTTGGAGGAGAGATATGCTGACCACCCATCGTGGATCAATTTGTCGCTCTGCACCTCTCGCTCATCGGGTGGGATCTGACCTATTGTGGCAAGCAATCCGGGTTCCCCGACACCCCATAATGCAGTTCCAATAGACTATCCTTCATTGACTAGACATTTTGCGTTGGTTAAGTATCTTACCTCGCAGCAAGTTCACCTAAAGCATGCGTCGTAGCCTCACTTTCAAAAATGCTCGTCGCCTGCATTACAATTCATTCATGCAGTCATGATTGGAAAAAAAGGACCGGAGATTTTGAGAAATTCCGCACCTGCATGCAGCGGCCGCGCTATGTAATACTCCAGACGAAGCAGACACGGTCGTGGTGTATACGGTGTCCGCCGCCGGACCAGGCCATTCCGCCTCGCATCACAACCTCAGATACTGCGCCTTTGTGCTGGTTATTCGATCTTTTCTAGCGTCACTTGCTGGTCTAAGAAAGACAGTCAAAAGTAAGACGGGCCAATTCGCAAACGGACATCGGGTAGGGGTTGGGTGGCGAGACGCAATTTCTACTCCGTAAAGTATGCTGCACGGGCAGCACCGAACTGGGACTTGAACAGTAGCGCCACGCTGCGTGCACGTAAAATTGGCAAAGCAGGTAGCCCTTGCGGACGAGATGTGACTGGTCAAAAGGTGTTGGTGAGGCGAGCGTGGATAAGGAAAAACAACGTATCGATCCTGGTGGAGGATTTCTGTGAGTGGAGGTCGAGGGGGGCTGCACGTTGGCCAGCTGTAGCAGAGACTTTACCTGATGAGGGTAATAGCGGGCCCCTTTCGCATCATCATTGTTGCGTTGCATCACATAAGC